>VHKM01000005.1:600000-820699 GCA_007210695.1 Neogobius melanostomus | reverse complement strand
GAAATGGCCCCTCTCTCACTTTGGTCCGTGACCCACGGTTTGGGGAAACACTGATAAAACAAACTGAAACCTGCACCTGACGGTTATCCCTGACTTGCCGCCGAGAATTGGCCTGTGAGCGCCCAATTGGGTTTGATTGCGCGTCGGAGAACGGAGTTACTGTAGGAACTGCTTGTGTCAGAGAACCGGAGTTACTGTAGTAACTGTGCTTGCGTCAGAGAGACGGAGGTTACTGTAGGTAACTGTGCTTGCGTCAGAGAACCGGAGTTATGTAGGTAACCGGTGCTTGTGTCAGAGAACCGGAGTTACTGAGGTACGTGCTTGTGAGAGGCCCATGAATTCGACCCCTCTTGAACCCAGCCCATGTGAGGCGGGGAGGTGAATTGAGCGCTGTCCTGTTAACAGCGCGTGAGCTCAGTCTATGCCCTAACACTCTTAGCTTTGAGCCGAGATGCAGGGCCCTACGCGAGCTGGGGCCCCACTTTGCCTTGCGTAGTTTGTATAGGAAAAGCCGGCTCCGCGTGCGGGGCAACCGGATCTAACGAGAGCGCCACGCCATAACCGGGAACAGCTGGAAATATTTGAGGAGACACGCAGACGATATCATTTATGCGACGCATTGCAAAAGCCACCACCAGTTATTTGCAGCGAGAATAAATTCGAGCACTGAGTTAAGTTGAGAGCACTTGCAAGTGACTAAACACTGCCACCTTCCGAGTTACGCATGGACACATGAAAAAAACCCGATGCCAGAACACCGGAGCTGTTTACGACTACTGTGAAAAACTGATCGGACGTCTGGGTGGGAACCCCGGAGCGTGGATGGCCTTACGGTCAGCGCCAGAAAGGAGCAAAGCCTCCTCAACGCGGAGGCCGCAAGCGCACGACGCGAAGCTCAGAGACACGGAGCGTGCCGCTGTGAGTGCAGGATGTGGGTGTATCGTTCTCACCTAGGAGCCCGCCCCGATAGCCCACGGGGGCCGGGGCAGCGAAGGTCCGGGAGGGCTAGTGCGTTGACAGACTTGACGCCAAGAGAGCACGGATCCGAGGAGCCAGGGTAGAAACACGCAAGACGGACGACGAAACGAGGGTGCGCTCTTGGCCCGCCGCCCGAGCAACACGGCGTACGCGGCGCGCGATGATCCGGAGCATGCGTGCGTTCGGGCGACTCTAATCGAGGAGAGAGGTCCGAAGCCAGGAGAGGGAACACGAGATCCCAGCACCAGTAACAGCGGGCATGACCATGGCAGCAGCAGCAGCGCACGGGCACCGGACGAGCAACGGGATGACGAGCCAACGGGGAAGAGCTAGCGGCCCGGGCTGGGATGACGACGCCCGGAAGAAATGCCGGAGAAATACCGAAGACAGCATTGCGAACAGCTCCCATACGTCAAAGTCTCGGGTAACAGGTGAACAACACAGCAGAGTCGCGCTTGCACAGCTGGGAACGCCGAGTGATCGAACCGGGGAGCTTTAAGACGGGGTCCTGCGATGATTGCTGATGGATGGCGGCTGCCGATGAATTCTGATTGCAGGGGAGCGGCTTGGCGTGGCCGTGATTGGTGAAGGCTGCAGGTACGTCTCCCAGGTTTGAATTTGCGTTCAGCTTCTTATATTAAAATATTACAACCAATATTAAAAATTATATTGCGATAACGATATGCATACGATGGCCCACCTGTCCCAATTGTCACACTTCCAGCCGTTCACACTTGTTTGAGCTTGCTGCGCCAAATGACCTATCATGTATTTCGGAAATGAGGAATGAGGTTCTTGGCTGTGCTTATTTTACAGTCCCTCCAGGATTTTTTTACCTTGTTGCCATCGCAACTATGTATTAATGCAATAATATTAACAATACATTTTAGGCTTTGAAACAACCTAATCGATTTATCGACGGGACTATGATTATTGAATAGCAAACAACATATTTTTAGTAATCGATTTAATCGTTTTCTGTTCACACAGACACTCAAATAGAGCAAAAGGACAATGAACATTTATTATTTTTATTGAAAACCAACATATTGTCCATTGTCCATCCAATCAGAAAGCAGAATTAGCGCTAAGAGCCTCCAACAACATTTTACTTTAAGTTCAATCAACACTTTAGCTTTATGTGATAGATTAATTCCAATTTACAAAAATGATAGTTAGTTGCAGCCCTATTACTTTTGTGGTTAAATTTGTGGCATTAGGAGGGGCAATGTCCAGTTGCATCCTTGGGTTAACATTCAGACTGAAGGCAGGGGCTGCTAGCCACTCTATCCCCGGGTGCCTCTCAGGGCACTCGTCTGTCTTTACTTCTTTTTAAAATTTTCATTATAATGTTTAAGCTAAACCTTCATCACATTTTTGGAGAAATAGCCCCACAAATCATGCTTTTTAGTGCCCAACAATCCACAAAAATTGCCTGCAAAATCCTGGAGAATTGAAACTATTTGTTACTTGTTACACTGTTGTTCTCTCATCAAAAAATATACCAGGGTCTGTGTTTTCTGTGTGACTGGAGGGCCTCATTTTATATTAGTTTAATACTAGTTCAGGAAATGAAACTACTGGATATTTGATTCAGCGTTTTTAGGTTAAATATTGCATTTTCTAACCAACAAAGTGTAAGATGTGATAAAAGATTGATCTTTGACCTAATTACCAAATACAGGAATAGCATAATTTCTTTCTTTTAATAGATATTGTTGTTACTGAAATGTGTTGAATTCAATGCTGTTATTTTACATTTACATTTTAATCAATATTAAAAAAAATAAAAAAAATAGCAACTAGGTTTAAATTCATGCTATTTTTATTTTAAGGATTCAAAATGCCAATGTTATTATTATTTAGATGAATTTTACATGTTTCACACAAAATAAATTTTCTGTCAATGGAGGGCCTAATTTGTTTTTGTAATTGGTGAATTGTTGGGTTACCAGTGTTTTGCTCCTCATTGCATTTAACTGATTTCTCATCTTATCTCATCACGGTTCTATCTTGCCCAATTTAGGTGTATGGGCCATGTGGGCCTTATGGTTTTTAACCCACTTTGCCCATATGTAACTCATTTCAGGAGCCCACTTTTTTAGCCCACATGGGCCAACTCAAGATGGGGCCCTCATGAAACCGCGGAGACCAAACCTAGTTATTGCCCATTGGGGATATGGGCCCAAGTGGTCACATAGTTTAACCCACTTTGGCCCACATGGAACCCATTCAAAACCCATTAGCCACATGGGTTAACCAGATGGGGGCCCTCTGGAAACCGCGGACAAACCCACGTGTTACCCATGTAGGCATATGGGGCCCAAGTGGGCCTTATGGTTTTTTACCCACTTTGGGCCACATGGAAACCCATTCAAAAACCCACTTTTAGCCCACGGGGCTAACCAGATGGGGCCCCCATGGAAACCGTGGACAAACCCACGTGTTACCCATGTAGGCATATGGGGCCAAGTGGGCCTTTATGGTTTTTACCACTTTGGCCCACATGGAACCCATTCAAACCACTTTAGCCCACATGGGCCAACCCAGATGGGGCCCTCTTGGAAACCGCGGACCAAACCCACGTGTACCATGTAGGCATATGGGGGCCCAATGGGCCTTATGGTTTTTACCACTTGGGCCCACATGGAACCCATCAAACCCACTTTTAGCCCACATGGGCCAACCCAGATGGGGCCCTCATGGAACCGCGGACAAAACCACTTGTTACCCATGTAGGCATAGGGGCCCAAGTGGGCCTTACGTTACCCACTTTGGGCCCACATGGAACCCATTCAAAACCCCACTTTTAACCCACATGGGCCAACCCCAGATGGAGGCCCTCATGGAACCGTGGACACAAACCCACTTTGTTAACCCCATGTGGCATAATGGGGCCAATGGGCTTATGGTTTTTACCCACTTTGGGCTCACATGGAACCCAATTCCAAAACCCACTTTTAACCCAATGGGCTAACCAGATGGGGCCCTCATGGAAACCGCGGACAAACCACTTGTTAACCCATGTAGGCATATGGGGGCCCCATAATGGGGGCCAAGTGGGCTTATGGTTTTTAACCCACTTGGCCCACATGGAACCCATTTCAAGCCCCACTTTCAGCCCACTTGGCAAAACCATATGGGGCCCTCATGGGAAACTGCGGACCAAACCCACTTATTGCCCAAGTGGCAAACCCATGTGGGGCCCACATTGCTTTGCTGGCTGGGGTTAGGAGAGAGAGAAGGGTGGGAGGAAGAGAGAAGGGTTAGGAGGAGAGGAAAGGTGAGGAGGAGGAGAGGTGAGGAGGAGAAAGGTGAGGAGGAGAGAGAAGGGTGAGGAGAGAGAGGGTTAGGAGGAGAGAGAGAGAAGGGTGAGGAGGAGGAGAGAGAAGGGTTTAGGAGGAGGAGAGAGGTGAGGGAGGAGAGAGAAGGGTGAGGGAGAGAGAAGGGTTAGGAGGGGAGAGAAGGGTGAGGAGGAGAGGAAAGGTGAGAAGGAAAGAGAAGGGTGAGGAGTAGAGAAGGGTGGAGAGAGAAAGGTGAGGAGGAGAGAGAAGGGTGAGGAGGAGAGAGAAGGGTGTGAGGAGAGAGAAGGGGTTTTAGGAGGAGAGAGAGGGTGAGGGGAGAGAGAAAGGGAGGAGGAGAGAGAAGGGTGAGGAGTAGAGGGAAGGGTGGGAGAGAGAAAGGTGAGAGGAAGAGAGGGTGAGGAAGAGAAAGGTGCAGGAGGAGAGAGAAGGGGGGAGGGGGAGGAGAGGAAAGGTGAGGGAGACGGAGGAGAGAAGGGTGAGGAGAGAGAGATAGGGTGAGAGGAGAGAGAAGGTGAGGAGCGAGAGAGGAAAAGGTGAGGAGGAGAGCAGAAAGGTAGGATGAGAGAGAAGGGTGAGAGAGAGAAAGGTGAGGAGAGAGAGAAGGGTTAGGAGGAGAGAGGGTGAGGAGAGAGAAAGTGAGGAGGAGAGAGAAGGGTGAGGATGGAGAGAGAAAGGTGAGGAGAGAGAGAAGGGTGAGGAGGAGAGAGAAGGTGAGGGAGAGAGAAGGGTGAGGAGGAGAGGAAGGTGAGGAGGAGAGAGAAGGGTTAGGAGGAGAGAGAAGGTAGGAGGAGAGAGAAGGGTTAAGGAGAGAGAAGGTGGGGGGAGAGAGAAGGGTTAGGAGAGAGAGAAGGTGAGGAGGAGAGAGAAGGTGAGGAGATAGAAGGTGTGAGGAGGAGGAGAAGGGTTGAGGAGGGAGATGGAAGGGTGATGAGAGAGAAAGGAGGAGGAGAGAGAAAAGGTGAGGAGGAGAGAGAAGGGTCGAGGAAGAGAAGAGAAGGGTGAGGAGGAGAGAGAGGGAGAGGAGAGAGAAAGGTGAGGAGGAGAGAGAAGGGTGAGGAGGAGAGAGAAAGGTGAGGAGCGAGAGAAAGGGTGAGGAGAGAGAAAGGTTGAGGAGGAGAGAGAAGGGTTAGGAGGAGAGAGAAAGGTGAGGAGGAGAAAAGGTGAGGAGGAGAGAAGAAGGGTGAGGAGAGGACAGGGTTGAGGAGAGAGGAGAGAAGGTGACGAGAGAGAGAAGGGTGAGGAGGAGATGGAAGGGTGAGAGGAGAGAGAAGGTGAGGAGGAGAAGAAGGGTGAGGAGAGAGAGAAGGGGTGGGAGGAGAGAGAAGGGTGAGGAGGACGATGGAAGGGTGAGGAGGAGAGAGAAGGTGAGGAGGAGAGAGAGGGGAGGAGGAGGAGAAGGGTTAGGAGGAGAGGAAGGGTGAGAGGGAGAGAAGGGTGAGGAGAGAGAGGAAAGGTGAGGAGGAGAGAGAAAGGTGAGGAGGGGAGAAGGGTGAGGAGGAGAGAGATAAGGTGAGGAGGAGGAGAGGGGTAGGAGGAGAGAGAAGGTGAGGAGGAGGAGAGAGGTTTAGGAGGAGAGGAGAAAGGTGAGAGGAAGAGAAGGGTTAGGAGGAGAGAGAAAGTGAGGAGAGAGAGAAGGGTGAGGAGGAGAGAGAAAGGTGAGGAGGGAGAGAGAAGGGTTAGGAGGAGGAGAAGGTGAGAGGAGGAGAGAGAAGGGTGAGGAGAGAGAAAGGTGAGGAGAGAGAGAGAAGGGTGAGAGGAGAGAAGAAGGGTGAGGAGGAGAGAGGAAGGGTGAGGAGAGAGAAGAAAGGTGTGAGGGAGAGAAGGGTGAGGAGAGAGCAGAGAAGGGTGAGGAGGAAGATGGAAGGGTGCGGAGGAGAGAGAAGGGTGAGGGAGGAGATGAGAAGGGTGAGGAGGAGAGAGAAGGCGTTAGGAGGAGAGAGAAAGGTGATGGAGGAGAGAGAAGGGGAGAGAGAGAAAGGTGAGGAGGAGAGAGAGGGTGATGAGAGAGAAGGGTGAGGAGGAAGAGAAGGGTTGAGGGAGGAGATGGAAGGGTGAGGAGGAGAGAGAGGGTGAGGAGGAGAGAGAAGGGTGAGGAGGAGAGAGAAAGTGAGGAGGAGATGAGAAGGGTGAGGGGAGAGGAAAGTGAGGAGAGAGAAGGGTTGAGGAGAGAGAAAGGTGAGGGGCAGAAGAGAAGGTGAGGAGAGAGGGTTGAGGAGAGAAGAGAAAGGGGTGACGTAGGAGAGAGAAAGGGTGAGGAGAGATGGAAGGTGAGGAGGAGAGAGAAGGGTAGGAGGAGAGGAAGGTGAGGAGGAGAGAGAAGGGTGAGGAGGAGAGAGAAAGGGTGAGGAGGAGATGGAAAGGGTGAGGAGGAGAGAGAAGTGTGCAGAGGAGAGAGGAAGGGTGAGGAGGAGAGAGAAGGGTGAGGAGGAGAGAGAAGGGTGAGAGAGGAGAGAAGAAGGGGTGAGGAGGAAGAGGAAAGGTGAGGAGGATGAGAGAAGGGTGAGGAGGAGAGAGAAGGGTGAGAGGAGAAGAGAAAGGTGAGGAGGAGAGGAAGGGTGAGGAGGAGGAGAGAAAGGTGAGGAGGAGAGAGAAGGTGAGGAGAGGAAGGTGAGGAGGAGAGAGAAGGTTGGAGGAGAGAGAAAGGTGAGGAGGAGAGAGAAGGTGAGGAGGAGAGAGAAAGGTGAGGAGGAGAGAGAAGGGTTAGGAGGAGAGAGAAAAGGTGAGAGGAGATGAGAAGGAGTTGAGGAGAGAGAAGGTGAGAGAGAGAGAGAGGGTGAGGGAGGAGAGATGAAGGGTGAGAGAGAGAGAAGGTGTGAGGGGAGAGAGAAAGGTGAGGAGAAGAAGAGAAGGGTGAGGAGGTGAGAAGAAGTGAGGGAGAGGGTAAGGTGAGGAGAGAGAAGTGGAGGAGAGAGAGAAGGTGAGAGGAGAGAAGAAATGGGGGGAGAGAGAAGGGTGAGGAGGAGAGTAGAAAGGTTGAGGTGAGAGAAAGGTGAGGAGGAGAGAGAAGGGTGAGGAGGGAGAGAAGGGTTAGGAGAGAGAGGAAGGGTTAGGAGAGAGGAGGAAGGGTAGGAGGAGAGAGAAGGGTGAGGAGGGAGAGAAAGGTTGAGAGGAGAGAGAAAGTGAGGAGGAGAGAGAAGGGTGAGGAGCAGAGAAGGTGAGGATGAGAGAGAAGGGTGAGGAGAGAGAAGGGTGAGGAGAGAGAAAGGTGAAAGAGAGAAGGGTGAGGAGAGAGAAAAGGCTGAGAAGGAGAGAGAAGGGTGAGGAGAGAGGGACGGGTAGGAGGAGAGAGAAGGGTGAGGGAGGAGAGAGAAGGGTTAGGAGGAGAGAGAGGCGTGAGGAGGAGAAGAAGGTGAGGAGGAGAGAGAAAGGTGGGAGGAGAGAGAGAAGGGTGAGGAGAGAGAAGGGTGAGGAGAGAGAAAGGTTGAGAAGGAGGAGAAGGGTGCAGGAGAGAGAAGGGTAGGAGGAGAAGAAGGGGTAGGAGGAAGAAAAGGTGAGAGGAGAGAGAAGGTTAGGAGAGAGAAAGGTGAGGAGGAGAGAGAAGGTGAGGAGAGAGAAAGTGTGAGGAGAGAGAGAGAAGGGTGAGAGGAGAGAGAAGGGTTAGGAGGAGAGAGAAGGCGTGAGGGGAGAGAGAAATGGTGAGGAGGAGGAGAGAAGGGTGAGGAGAGAGAAGGGTGGAGGAGAGAGAGGGTTAGGAGGAGAGAAAGGTTGAGGAGGAGAGAGAGGGTTGGAGAGAGAGAAAGGTGAGGAGGAGAGAGAAGGGTGAGGAGAGAGAAAGGTGAGGAGGAGAAGAAGGTGAGGAGGAGAGAGAAGGGTGAGGGGAGAGAGGAAAGGTGAGGAAGGAGAGAGAAGGGTGAGGAGGAGAGAGAAGGGTGAGGAGGAGAGAGGAAGGGGAGGAGGAGAGAGAAAGAGTGAGGAGGAGAGAGAAAGGTGAGGGAGGAGAGAGAAGGGTAGGAGGAGAAAGGTGAGGAGAGGAGGAAGTAGGAAGTGAGAGAGAAGGGTGAGGAGAGAGAAAGGTGAGGAGGAGGAGAAGGGTGAGGAGGAGAGAGAAAGTTGGGGAGGGGGAATGAGAGGAAGGGTGAGGAGAGAGAGAAAAAGGTGAGGAGGAGAGAGAAAGGGTAGGAGGAGAGAGAAGGTTAGGAGGAGAGAGAAGGTGGAGGAGGATGAGAGAAGGTTGAGGGGAGAAGAGAAGGGTTAGGAGGAGAGAGAAAGGTGAGGAGAGAGAAGAAGGTTAGGAGGAGAGAAAGGGTAGGAGGAGAGAGAAGGGTGGGGAGGAGAGAGAGGGTGAGGAGAGAGAGAAGTGAGGAGGATAGAGGAAGGGTGATTGAGGAGAGAGAAAGGTGAGGAGGAGAGAGAAGGGTAGGAGGACGAGAGAAGGGTTAGGAGGAGAGGAAGGGTTAGGAGGAGAGAAAAGGGTGAGGAGGAGAGAGAAGGGTTAGGAGAGAGAAAGGTTGAGGAGGAGAGAGAAGGGTGAGGATGAGAGGAAAGGTGAGAGAGAGAGAAGGTGAGGAGAGAGAAAGGTGAGGAGAGAGAGAAGGTGAGGAGAGAGAAGGTGAGGAGGAGAGAGAAGGGTTAGGAGAGAAGGTGAGGAGGATGAGAGAAGGGTTAGGAGGAGAGAAAGGTGAGAGGAGAGAGAAGGGTGAGGAGAGAGAAGGGTGAGAGGAGAGAGAGGGTTGAGGAGGAGAGAGAAGGGTGAGGGGAGAGAGAAAGGTGAGGAGGAGAGAGAAGGGGAGGAGGAGAGAGGAAAGGTGAGGAGGAGAGAGAAGGGTGACCGAGGAGAGAGAAGGTGAGGAGGAGAGAGAAGGGTTAGGAGGAGAGAGAAAGGTGAGGAAGGAGGAGAAGGGTGAGGAGGAGAGAGAGTGAGAGGGAGAGAAGGTTAGGAGGAGAGAGAAGGGTAGGGGGAGAGAAGGGTTAGAGGAGAGAGAAGGGTGAGGGGAGACGAGAAGGTTAGGGGGAGAGAGAAAGTGAGGAGGAGAGAAGGGTGAGGAAGATGAGAAGGGGGAAAAGGGTGAGGAGAGGAGAAGGTGAGGAGAGGAAGGGTTGAGGAGGAGAGAGGAAGGGTGGGAGGAGATGGAAGGGTGATGAGAGAGAAAGTGAGGAAGAGAGAGAAAGGTGAGGAGGAGAGAGAAGGGTTAGGGAGGAGAGAGAAAGGTGAGAGGAGAGAGAAGGGTGAGGAGGAGAGAGAAAGTGAGGAGAGAGAGAAGGGTTAGGAGGAGAGAGAGAAGGGTTAGAGGAGAGAGAGAGGGTTAGGGGAGAGAGAAGGTTAGGAGAGAGAGAAGGGTGAGGGGGAGAGAGAAGGGTTAGGAGGAGAGAGAAAGGTGAGGAGGAGAGAGAAGGTGAGGAAGAGAAAGGTGAGGAGGAGGAGAGAAGGGTGAGGAGAGAGAAGGGTGAGCAGAGAAGGTGAGGAGGAGAGAGAAGGTGAGGAGAGAGAAGGGTGAGCGGAAGAGAGAAAAGGGTGACGAGGAGATGAGAAGGGTGAGGAGTAGATATTGAAGGGTGAGGAGGAGGGAAGGGTTGAGGAAGGAGAGAGAAGGGTGAGGAGGAGAGAGAAGGTGAGGAGGAGAGAGAAGGGTGAGGAGGAGAGGTGGAAGGGTGAGGAGGATGAGAAGGCGTGAGGAGGAGAAGAAGGGTACGTCGTGAGGAGAGAGAGAAGGTGAGGAGAGAGAAAAGCCCTGCAGGAGAGAGCAGAAGGTTAGGAGGAGAGAGAAAGGTGAGGAGGAGAGAGAAGGGTGAGGAGGAGAGAGAAAGGTGAGGAGGAGAGAGAGGGTGATGGAGGAGAGAAAAGGTGAGAGGAGAGAGCAAGGGTTAGGAGGAGAGAGAAAGGTGAGGAGGAGAGAGAAGGTGAGGAGGAGAGAGAGGGTTTAGGAGGAGAGAGAAGGCGTGAGTGAGGAGAGAGAAGGGTTAGGAGGAGAGAAGAAGGGTGAGGAGGGAAGAGAAAGTAGGAGGAGAAAAAGTGAGGAGGGAGAAAGGGAGGAGGAGAGAGAGAAGGGTGAGGGGGAGAGAAAGGTGAGATGAGAGAAGGGTTAGGAGGAGGAGAAAGGTGAGGAGGAGGAGAAAGGTGAGGAGGAGAGAAAGGTGAGGAGGAGAGAGAGGGTGAGGAGAGAGAGAAGGGTGAGGGAGAGAGAAGGGTAGGAGAGAGAGAGAGGGTGAGGAGGAGAGAGAAAGTTGAGGGAGGAGAGAGAAGGGTGAGGAGAGAGGAAGGTGAGGAGGAGAGAGAAATGGGTTAGGGAGGAGAGAAGAAAGGTGAGAGGAGAGAGAAGGGGTGAGGGGAGAGAGAAGGGTGAGGAGGAGAGAGAAGGGTGAGGAGGAGAGAGAAGGGTGAGGAGAGATGAAGGGTGAGGAGGAGAGAGAAGGGTGAGGAGGATGAGAGAAGGGTGAGGAGGAGAGAAAAGGTTGAGGGAGGAGAGATTAAGTGTAGAGGAGAGAGAGGGTGAGGAGAGGAAAGGTGAGGAGAGAGAGAAGGGTGAGGAGGGAGAAAGGGTGAGAGAGATGGAAGGGTGAGGAGGAGAGAGAAGGGTTGAGGGGAGAGAGAAGGATAGGAGGAGAGGAAAGTCGTTGGGAGAAGAGAAGTGGAGGAGGAGAGAGAAGGGTGAGGGAGAAAAGGTGAAAGGGAGGGGAAGGAGGGTAGGAGAGAGAAAGGTGAGGAGGAGAGGAGAAGGGTGAGGAGGAGAGAGAAAGGTGAGGAGGAGAGAGAAGGGTTAGGAGGAGAGAGAAAGGTGAGGAGGAAGAGAAGGGTGAGGAGGAGAGAGAAGGGTTTAGGAGGGAGAGAAGGGTGAGGAGGAGAGAGAAGGTTAGGGAGGAGAGAGAAAGGTAGGAGGAGAGAGAAAGGTGAGGAGGAGAGAAAGGGTTGAGGAGGAGAGAGAAAGGGTGAGGAGGAGAGAGAAGGGTGAGGGGTGAGAGAGGAAAGGTGAGGAGGAAGAGAAGGTTAGGAGGACGGAGAGAAAGCGTGAGGGGAAAGAGAAAGGTGAGGAGGAGAGAAGGTGAGGAGGAGAGAGGAAGGCGTGAGGAGAGAGAGAAGGGTGAGGGGAGAGAGAAGGGTAGGAGGAGAGGAGGAAGGGTGAGGAGGAGAGAAGGTGAGGAGGAGAGAGAAGGTTGAGGAGAGAGAGAAGGGTGAGGAGGAGAAGGTGAGGAGGAGAGAGAAGTGTGGGAGAGAGAAGGGTAGGGAGAGAAAGGTGAGAAGGAGAGAAAGGGTGAGGAAGAGAAGGGTGAGAGGAGAGAGAAGGGTTAGAGGAGAGAAAGGGAGGAGAGAGAAGGTGAGGAGGAGAGAGAAGGGTGAGAGGAAGAGAAGGGTTAGGAGGAGAGAGAAGGGTGAGAGGAGATGGAAGGGTGATGAGAGAGAAAGGGTTAGGAGGAGAGAGAAGGGTGAGGAGGAGATGGAAGGGTGATGAGAGAGAAAGGTGATGAGAGAGAAGGGTGAGGAGGGAGAGAGAAGGGTAGGGAGGAGAAGGAAGGGTGAGGAGGAGAGAGAAAGGTGAGGAGGAAGAGAAGGGTGAGGAGAGGAAAGGTGAGGAGAGAGAGAAGGTGAGGAGGAGGAGAAAGGTGAGGAGGAGAGAGAAGAGGTTAGGAGGAGAGAGAGAAGGGTGAGGGAGGAGAGGGGGGGGAGGGTGAGGAGGAGAGAGGAAAGGGTGAGAAGGAGGAGAGAAGGTGAAGGGAGGAGAGGAGAAAGGGTGAGGAGGAGAGAGAAGGGTTGAGGAGGAGAGAAGGTGAGAGAGAGGAGAAGGTTGAGAGGGAGAGAAATGAGGAGGAAGAAGGGGAGGAGGAGAGGAGAGGTTGAGGAGGAGAGAGAAGGGTAGGAGGAGGAGAAGGGTGAGGAGGAGAGAGAGGTGAGGAGGAGAGGAAGGTGGGAGGAGAGAAGGTGAGGAGGAGAGGTGAGGAGGAGAGGAAGGGTGAAGGAGGGTGGGAGAGAGAAGGGTGGGAGGAGAGAAAGGTAGAGGAGAGGAAGGTGAGGAGGAGAGAAAGGTGAGGAGGAGAGAAAGGTGAGGAGGAGAGAGAAGGTGAGGAGGAGAGAGAAGGGTGAGGAGGAGAGAGAAAGGGTGAGGAGGAGAGGAAGGGTGAGGAGGAGAGAGAAAGGTGAGGAGGAGAGAAGGTGAGGAGAGGAAAGTGAGGAGGAGAGAAGGGTGAGGAGAGAGAAGGGTGAGGAGGGGGAAGGAGAAGGGAGAGGGAGAGAGAAGGGTGAGGAGAGAGAAGGGGAGGAGGAGGAAGGGTGAGGAGAGAGAAGGGTAGGAGAGGAGAGAAGGTGAGGAGGAGGTGAAAGGGGAGGAGAGAAAGTGAGGAGAAGGAAGGGTGGGAGAGAGAAGGGGGGAGGGGTGAGGAGAGAGAGAAGGGTTAGAGAGAGAAGTGAGAGAGGAGGGTGAGGAGGAGAGAGAAAGGGTGAGGGGAGAGAGAAGGGTGAGGAGGAGAGAGAAGGTGAGAGAAAGGTGAGGAGAGAAGAAGTGAGGAGAGAGAAAGGTGAGGAGGAGAGAGAAGGGTGAGGAGAGAGAGGGGAGAGAAAGGTGAGGAGAGGAGGTAGGAGGAGAGAAGGGTGAGGAGAGAGAAGGTGAGGAGGAGAGAGAAGGGTAGAGGGAGAGAAGGTGAGGAGAGAGAAGGTGAGGAGGAGAGAGAAGGTGAGGAGAAGAGAGGGAGGAGAGAGAAGGTGAGGGGAGAGGAAGGTGAGGAGAGAGAAGGTGAGGAGGAGGAGAGGTGAGGAGGAGAGGAAGGGTAAGAGAGAAAGGTGAGGAGGAGAGAAGGGTGAGGAGGTGAGGGAGAGAAAGGAGAGGATGAGGGAGGGGAGAGAGAAAGGTGGAGGAGGGAGAGAAGGGTAGGAGAGAGAAGGTGAGGAGGAGAGAGAAGGGTGGAGGAGAGAGAAAGGTGAGGAGGAAGAGAGAAGGGGTGAGGAGGAGAGAAGTGGGAGAGAAAGGTGAGGAGGAGAGAGAAGGAGGGGAGAGAAAAGGGAGAGGGAGAGAAAGGGTGAGGAGGAGAGAGAAAGGTGAGGAGGAGAGAGAAGGGTGAGGAGGAGAGGAAAGGTGAGGAGGAGAGAGAGGGTGAGGGGAGAGAGAAGGTGAGGAGAGAGAGAAGGGTGAGGAGGAGAGAGAAGGTGAGAGGAGAGAAGGTGAGGAGGAGAGAAAGGTGAGGAGGAGAGAGAAAGGTGAGGAGGAGAGAGAAGGGGGAGGAGGAGAGAGAAAGGTGAGGAGGAGAGAGAAGGGTGAGGAGGAGAGAGAAGGTGGAGGAAGGAGAGAGAAAGGTGAGGAGGAGAGAGAAAGGTGAGGAGGAGAGAGAAAGGTGAGGAGGAGAGAGAAGGGAGGGGGAGAGGGGAGGAGGGAGGAGTGAGGAGGAGAGAGAAGGGTGAGGAGGAGAGAGAAGGGTGAGGAGGAGAGAGAAGGGTGAGGAGGAGAGAGAAGGGTGAGGAGGAGAGAGAAGGTGAGGAGGAAGAGAAGGGGGAGGAGAGTTACCTGGGCTCTGGACAATGTGCCTCTGTGTGAGGAGTACTGGGACATGAACGGCCCAGTGGATTATTGTTATTTAAGATATTTTTGACATGGACAAAGATCTATGGGACAAAGCAATGACATTGACATACTAGATGTTTTCAGTGTAGGCTATAAGCGGAATCAGCATTTCACGAGCGCAAAGCATGCTGGTCCAGGTTAAAGGTCAGGACTACCCAGCTTGTATCCCAAACTGTGTACATGACTGAGTGTGACACAGATATTGATTATTTTGAGCGTTGAAAATCAATGTTTTAAAGAATTTTGAAATAAACGGGGACACCGTGTTACTGGGGAGAGAAAAAGAACTTGTGGCCCTTGCTAACCAATATATAATAAAAGAACAGTTTGTAGTTTGTACTCGGTCACTGATTACTATGACAACGGACAGCGCCATTTTAGCATGTTTCCCGTTGCCTGACATAGCAATGGTATGACATAGTTTTAGTCATCGGTCCTGAGGCCCAGAGAGAGAAACTTTTACCCAAACTACAGTCATTGTCTTTTAATCCTTCCCCACAGGTGAAGAACCTGGGTGTGATTTTTGACTCTGAGCTGACTTTTATTCCACACATTAAGAATATCACAAAGATAGGTTTTTACCATCTAAAGAACATAGCCAGAGTCCGCCCCATTCTCTCTCGGGCCAACACGGAGACGCTAATGCATGCTTTTATCACCAGTCGTATCGACTACTGTAATGCCCTGCTTTCTGGTCTTCCCAAAAGAGTATCTCAGGTTTACAACTTTTACAAAATTCAGCAGCTCGTGTCCTGACGAAGACCAGGAGCGGGACCACATTACACCGGTTTTAGAGTCGCTGCATTGGCTCCCGTGTGTTTCAGGATCGATTTTAAAGTTCTCTTAATGGTTTTTAAATGTCTTAATGGTCTTGGTCCTTCTTATCTTTCAGAACTGCTTTTACCTTATGAGCCTTCGCGGTCCCTGCGCTCCTCCGGCAGGCGTCTCCTAGTTATTCCTAAAGTCAACAGAAAGACTCACGGCGAGGCGTCTTTCCAGTATTATGGCCCTCGCCTCTGGAACGACCTGCCGGAGGAGCTCAGGACCACAGAGAACGTTCATGTATTTAAGAGCAGGCTCAAGACCCACCTTTTTAGTTTAGCTTTTAACTAATATTTATTTATATTAACTTTATTTATCTGTTTTAGTTCTATACAATTATTTCTTTAGTTCCACTCTTTTTTATTTATTTATTTTATTTATTTATTTATTTTATCTTGTGCTATTCCACACTTTTAGCCGAGTTTAGCTGTTTTAATTTATCTTTTATTTTTATGTTCTCCCAGTGTTTCCTCTGAGGGAGCCCTCTGCCCGGGACTGCTGGTTGGTTGTGGCCGTGCGGGCGCTCTCCTGTGGGTGCCTGGATGGAGGTTGGACGTCTATCCTACACCTCCTCGGGGCGCCCTGTGTTGGCGCTCTGTGGCTGTGGCCGATGGGCTGCTCCTGGTGCAGACGGCTCCTTGGATGGTGTTTCCTCTTTCGGTTCATCTGTACTCAGCCTTATGTCCCCCACTTTATGTCCATTTTTACTTAAGACTTTTAACAACTGGGCTGTCTGTATGTATATGTGTCTGTGTGTCTGTGTGTGCGGATGGGGTAGGGGGAGGTGGGGGTTGTTGTTATTTGATGTATACAGGTGGATGTAATTTCCTGCTTGGCATTGCTGCCTGTCGCACCTCCTCCGGTGCCATGGGTCAGCTGCAGGGTCAGCTGCAGGGTCATCAGCCAGGAACCACCAATCACCAACGTTTCGCCCCTTTAATCCTGGAACGTCTCAAGGTGGCGGAGCAGTGACAAGGACGTCTCCTTGTCACTCCCTGCAGCTGGAGAATGTTATCCCCTGCAGCTGTCATTGCGGTTAGCTATACTTTCCCAACTCCTATCCTTCCTCCTCAACCAGAGCCAGAAGCTGCCCCTTTCCGCCTCCTCGAAAGCTCTCTTGTGTCCCGGCGCAGCTTTTCCCCGTGACTCCTGCATCCCTCAAGAGCCGTATCATTGACAGCCCCACGAAGCCTCGGCAGCCAACTTCAACAGGGTAGATGGCGGCCTTCCATCCAGCCTCCCGGCACTCTGCAGCCAGCTCGGAATACTTGGCCTTCTTGCGCTCGTAGGCAGCCTCAATCTCCCCTTCTGATGGAACTGTGAGTTCAATGAGATGCACCACTTTTGCCTTCGAAGACCAAACCACAATGTCAGGGCGGAGAGATGTGATGGTGATCTCAGTGGGGAATTGGAGCTGTTTGTTAAGGTCAACCCTCATGTCCCACTCCTGGTTGGGGGCAAAGGGCCGCAGTGTCTCTCTTGGCCTGGTGTAACTTTGCCCATCCCCTTCCCTGACAAAGTTGGTGCAGTTCTTTGCTGGTGGTAGCTGTTTGCTACCCTGTCTGCACCTTTCCAGAACCTCAGAAAGCTTCCTGAGGACCTGGTCATGGCGCCACCTGTAGCGTCCCTGGGAGAGCGCAGTCTTGCAGCCTGACAAGATGTGTTGAAGGCTTGCGTTGGGAGCGTTACAGAGTGAGCAGCATTCCTCGTTGCCAAACCATTGGTGCAGGTTGCGAGGACAGGGAAGCGTGTCGTAGGTTGAGCGGATAAGGAAGCTGAGCCTTGCCTGCGGGATCTTCCACAGGTCAGACCAACTGATGTTACGGTCGACAACTCCCTCCCAAGTTGTGTTTATGTATATTTGCTGGTGGGGACTATTTTAATGATTTTTAAGCACTGTAAAGCACTTTGTGTTACATTTTGTATGAAAAGCGCTTTATAAATAAAGTTTGATTTGATTTGATTTGAATGGATAAATCAAGAATTACCCTACATTTGGCATGGAAAACAACATGACAAATGGCCGAAATCAGGTATGACATTGTGCAGTCTGACATAGCAACACATAGGAACCAGTTAAGCGTGGTTTTGGCACAACAGAAAGCAACAGGCCCCAGCAGCGTCACTTGTAACTTCATGTTTTGAAAGGAATTTCCATTTAAGCAGTAATTAAAACGAGAGAAATGACAGTATTACCTCCTGAGCGGCAGGGACAGATCAGATCCACATCATGACACTGTTTTGTTTCAGCCACAAGCTAAACTTTTCTAAACACACTGCGCTCTGACAAAGCAAAAGCACTTCACATGTCAAAGACCTTTACACAGTACGAGCACTCACTATGTCACTAATAAATTACCCAAACTTTACGGGGCGACAGTGGCGCAGATGGTAGAGCGGGTCGTCTCATGATCAGAAGGTCAGGGGTTATAATCCCGGCTCCTGCAGATGCAGACTGTTGTTGTGTCCTTGGGCAAGGCACTTCACCCAATGCCTATGTGTGAGTGGTTGGTGGTGGTCGGAGGGACTGTTGGCGCAGATGTGTGCAGCCTCGCTTCTGTCAGTCTACCCCAGGGGAAACTGTGACTACAAAATGTAGCTTATCAGCATGGAGTGAATGAACCCCCTCCCTTTCATGTGTGAAGCGCTTTGGGTGTGACTTGTGTCATATATAAAGCGCTATACAAATAAGATTCCCTTCCCCTTCCCTACCAAAAATGTCTAATACAGCGAGAGCACTCACTCTTCCACAAACAAATCCTTGATTTCCTCCAGTGCAGCTGGAGTAAACTTAATAACAACAGTACGTGAGCTCAGGCTCTGGGTCTGTCGCTAAAGGTAAATAGCCTATATCTTTCTTGTTGTCACTGCTGTGTTGTGCTTTTCTCTTGGTCTAAAAGCGCTAGTTTCCTATTCAGTCATGGTTCAGTCCTGATTTGTAACCGGTGTAGTCTACGTCCCGGTTTAGTCCTCAGACCTGCCGCAGACCGCAGCTGTGCCTAAGTTTAGCTGGTTATAGCTTTGCTTCGTTTAGTAGCTAAAATTGGCACCGCTTTCCCTGCCAGATGTAGGGTATTTCATGATTGTGATGTGAGGTCTTCGAGAATTAATTAAATAGACGTATTGGTTACAAATAGCATTACTAGTTAGCTATATGTCAAACTTACACATTTAGTCATGACGTTCTGGATCTTTTCTTTTAGTAGGAAATTTGATGAGTGCGTATGGCGGCTCGCATAAAACGCTGTGAGGTTCCTTTATTGCACTCGTGAACAGGGCAAAACGCTTCCATACACTGATTAAGCCCATGAGGTCAGTCGCACTGCAATGGAGAATGAATGTGAACCTGGCATATCGCCATAATAGTCACTAAATAGCCGGTTGTTCCACTATGACAGTATGGTTTTAATGGGCTTTGTTGACACCGTGGGTAGTTGTGAACTTTGACCGGAACATTACCACGCATGCGTACTGATAATGCTGATTTGGCTTATTGCACCTTTGCATTATTTATTTTTAGTTGTGCTGATCATAAGTGCAGAGCTTTGTGATAGACTTTAGAGGACGTAGGACTATCTAGTTTATTTATTCCACATAAAAAGAAAAGAAAAAGAAAAATCACCTTTTTTTTTTAACCAAAAATGTGTGTGTGTGTGTGTGGGGGGGGGGGGTGTAACGAGTTGTCCTTTTGTCTTGGTTGAGCACCTGCCCCTCAAAATGTCTGTGCACGTCACTGCATTTCAGAACATGTGCTGGTAGATCTAAACTATAGCAGTGTTTCCCACACATAGACTATTCTGTGGCGCACCGCCACAGAACGCGTTTCATATGTTTATTTTTTATTTTTTAACGCTATTTAAAACCAACGCTCCCAGCTCCAGCACTGTCCTGGGCCATAGGAGAGAAAAAGGCGCGCAGGGTCCGTGAGTGACGAGGAGGCTACAGGAGCCCCGTCACTCTCATCTTCCACCTGTTCACTCAGCTCCACTCCGCTCTGCAGAGACATCACCACACACAGTCTCCTCCTCAGTCCACCCCGGACATCTCCACCCCCACGAGGAGCTCAAAGTGAGCATAAGGCAACATGTTTGAAAAATAAAAGACCTAATGAAATAATAAACACGGTTACAGAGGAGATCGCGTTGAAGCTAAACACCTCTTTCACTTGTGTTGTTTTCTCCCCTCTTGTGCGAGGGAGAGAGAGGGAGAGGAGGAAAAGTTACGTGAATGAAGCAACAGAAGCTTAATCGGGCCGTGTGATTGTTTTTTTGTGATAACAAACTCCATAGAGGGAAATGTTGATGTTATATTGTGTGAAATAGTGACATTTTCATTAAAATAAAGTCAATTCAGAGGGTATTTATTTTCTTCACAAAAACAAAAGCATCAAAGAGCCATAAGTCCGACCACCACACATTGCCTCCAAACCTGTGGGAAACACTGTATAGGGCTATACATGATAGGCTGAAACCTTAAGGAGACAGATTTTGTAGTTTTGAGAGCACAATATTACTAATCTTGGCTACTGATGAAGACTACAATCAACTATGATACATTTTTTTTTTTTTAATCCCCCCAAAATGCATTTCAATTCAACTGCTACTAGCCTATTTGTGCAGCCTTAATTACTCATCTGGCACTGAGCTGACATTCACACCTTTCAGATGTGACCAGAAAACACGCATGTTCTCTCTAAGCTTCTCTACACGTGCTTACTGTGTTTCCTGAACGGGCTCAAACGTGAATGATTCTTGCAATAATGAATGGGCAGCTGAAGTAAAGCTTAGCTATGAATGGGAGAAGGCAGGGTGGAAAAGTAGGACGCGCTCCGCAGCTTATAATGCAATTCCCACTTACCGCCGCCATGGGGCCGTGTTTCTCCCTGTAAATAAAAAGCGCTCCTACCCGCGCTGTTTGGTCACACGCTGGGAAGGTTTCTGAAGTTGTCACACGCGCACATGCCGACAGACAAAGTGAATGGCACAGCGGAGCAGGAGTGACACGGAGGCGACCGAGGCGCGCAGGAAGGGTAACATCACCGCCGAGCCACGCCACATGCAGCCGGCATCCAAAGCGCGCATCCACGGCACCGTGTAGCAGGAAGAAGAGGAAGAGAAAGCGCGCGGCGAGAAGATGAGAGCCGTGGGGGGCAACAGCGTCTCTCCACCGGCGTCTTCCAAACCCAGGCTCCGCCGCTGATTTTTGTTGTTTTTTGTTTGTTTTTTCTCCCGTCCCCACACCCGTCACATCGGCTCCACTTCGTAAAAGTTCGGCGGCTGTAGCCTATACAATGATTATAAATGGGTCTCACCTCAACATCTCCACAACGCCAGACCCCGCTGACGCCGTCCTGAACCGACCGCCTTGGGTTACCACAACTTTGGGCTGCTTTCTCATCTTCACCATAGTTGTTGACATCCTGGGCAACCTCCTCGTCATCTTCTCCGTCTATCGCAACAAGAAGCTAAGGAACGCAGGTGAGCGCGTGGGTGCTTGACAGCGCGTGGGTGCTAGCCCATTTTGACGTTACATTCGCGTAGAGTGAAACATAAACTTTCTGTAAGTGTAATTAATTACGGTTACCTTTTTACTTACACACACCTGCCGAAATGATGCTGTCGTTTTGCAAACACGTTCTGGTTGATTTCAGCGAGCGAAAGGTGTTTTTCCTCATTCTTCTTTTGCTAGCTTTCTGTTCACTCAAGCGTCTGCTGAAGTAGGCGACAGCGCGCGCCACTATTCTGTATAAAACAATAACATCAAAGGGACCGCCGCGGAAGGATATCTCATATTTCTGCCTTTATATTGGTTCTAGTTACCTCGCCTTTGAGCGGACTTTGCCCATGTACGAAGTGGCTCTAATGGGTTTAAAATGGACCTAGTGCTGGCCATAGCCTACTTTTGAAGCGGATATAATTTCCCTGAGCCACGCCGAGTGCTAGGCTATAGTGTATAAGCGGGCTTGGCAGAGGAAGAAAGCTAAAGCCAAGAGAAACACTATAGCAGTTATTGATGGGGAAAGCCAGCAGTTCACCCCGGCGGCTCTACTTATCCTAATGCTTCCCAGGCTTTTCCGCGATCCCCGCTCCTCCGCCGGGAGCGTCAATTTAATAATCATAATGACAACAGGAATATTACGTTATTTCCAGTTCAATGGTGGCTGTTATGTCATGCGGGGTTTTTTTCACGGAGCATTTCACTGGCAAAGGTTAACTAGTGGTTAACTTCAGAGTTTGGACAATACTGGCAATATTGTTTTGTGTTGTGATAGTGGTGAAACCTGCATGAGAGGGTACTTTCTTAGTGGTAATTGTAATAGGCTTGTGGCAGGAGGTTTAAATGAACTTCTTTTAGGCGAACTGCTTTTCAAAAGGTACAGGGCAGGCCATCTATGATTTTTGTTGTTGTTGCCCCAAAGTTATTAAAATATATATTTTCATATGTCCAATATATTAGTCCTTAATACTTAATACTTAAACTACCCAGTACAGATGATGGCTGCATAATAACTTTTGCTTAATACCTCAGAATAAAAAAATAGCCAGAATTTGATTCATATCATATTGTCTAGACAGTTTCAAAAAAGGTTTTGCAAAATTACCATCTTCCATAAAATGAAACAATTGCCATTAAATCCAATCCACCAATCCATGTAGCATATGTTATATATTTTTAATTATAAAATTCACAACTGCTTGAGAGACCATGTAAAACTGATACATAACATCCTTTTTTGGGGGGCCTGTTGGCGTCAGTTATACTTCCAACATTTGCCAATATATTAAAAAAAATGGCTCCCTATCAAATCCTGCTCAAGAGAAGCGCACCTGTTCAAAGAATAGTTCTAAATATGTAGCTTTTAAAAACCTCTATGAAATGAGCGGATCCCACAAATTCAGCTCTCATTTAAGCGCCATAAATCCCATCACTAGTTGTAAGTCCCAGTCAGGCAGAAGTCATCAGATCACAAAGTGGGTGGCAAATTGGTTTAATCCAAGATTTGGATCCATGCCTTTAAGCTATAACCATTCACATGGAAAAGTCAAGATTAGAATCACTGTCATCGTGTTTCACAAGTTTTGTGAGCAAAGAAATAACATTGTTGTAACATTATTATTTAATTTAATAACTTGCACTAGAAACATGCTGTAGGCCGAAGTTCCGGCAAATGTTGACTACTCACTACTGAGCACATGGATATTATTACAACAACAATACAGTGTAGTTTGAGGCTGAGAGGCAAACAATTTCTGTCAAAGAGTAAAAATGTGGGCTAAATACATTCTGAGGGTTAGTTAAATTGTCTGACCTTCAGCCTACATTACAAAAAATGTTTGCGAGCAAATGGTTAGTAACTACATTTTCTTTACATCACAAATGTAAAGAAAAAGTGCTTAAGAGGCCCTTGATAGCGAGCTGATAAGTATGCGTCTCTTACCTTTGGACAGAACTCAACCTTAGTTATGTCTCAAATAAAAGTCCAAGACAATAACCCAAAAATAATAAACTGTCAATCAAAATTGCATTCCTGAAAGACAAAGGCACGCAGTCTGAATAATTATCACGGAAAAACAGGGATATTGTGCATCTTGCTGGTCCCGTTGCTTTGTCATCATCTGCATTTGAGGGAAGATGCCACATTGTGACTTGCCAGGTTGCAATTTATTTTCATACACAGCATGTGAAATACTGTAATAAAAAAAATAAAATAAATAAAAAAACAACCTCTTGCATATTTCACTAAATGGGGACCATTTTTTTTCAGACAAGATGAAACCAATACATCTTTGAAGTTATTCTGTTAATTATGGGTAATTTCATGTAAGGAGGTCAGAAGAATACAGTGTAGTATTCATCAGGCATGCCTTTAGCGTATATAATCAAGGCTGCATTGTTTGAATATGCTTCAGCAATACCAGCTGAGGTTTTTTGTCCGAACGTACAATGCTATTTTTATCAAGCTCATGCCCATTATCAGAGCCTGTTTGAAGATCAATGCTTGTGACGTCTCATATCCCGAAGTCCCGAAGCAGTACGTGCTAGACCCTTAACTGTTGCAATTTGCCCCCCAAAATGAATGCAAATCTGCAGACATATTGATTGACACCCAATTTGGTTGGAATGTTATGTCCTCCGGTCGGCTTGTTTGCGCAGACTTTCTTTGTGGGAATTTGTGCAAATGGAAGAATTTAGCTAGTAGTCCATAGTCTGTCAACATATCAAAAGTGTACTTATGCTGTCACGCAAGAATTAGCGATGGCCGGATTGGATGTCTGTTATGGAAAGCATACCGATGTCATTGTTTTGGCTTTGAAAGGCAAGTGAAATAAATCGAAATGAAAGACGCTGCCAGGCATGCAGATGAATCGTGGTCATGTCTCGCAAAGGTGTTTTTGTTCAAGCTCAATCCCCGAAATGAAATGATCAATCAGTTTGCGCGCGTGAAGCTAACGCCACACGGAGAGCCGTCTAGCGATTGCGATTTACACTTAACGATCTTCAAAAATATCATAAATGAATATCAAGATGCAAAAACTCAACATTGTTTGTTTGTTTGCTTGTCATGATGGATTGATCAATTAAAAAGAGGTAAATTCTATCCAAAACAACTGGACTTGCCACGAGGAAGCTTTAAATGGGGGGTAAAACGTTGGTTTCTGTCTAAATGTAAGTTCAGGGATTGCTTGTTTTATGTACAGTATACAAGCACTGATCACAAGCATGTAGTGGTTCATATTTTAAGATTTCTATTGTATTTGCCTGGGATTCCCTTCAAATGTTTTGCCTGAATTTAAAATCTTTTGCAGATTGCTGTGCTCTTGTACCATTTCTCATTATCAATTTGATTTGGAAGATTTCTTCATTTCTTCATGACATTCACGAGGGCTTAAATATATTGCAATTAAAATGCTTCAACATGTGATTTCAAATGGAAGACATTGGTGATTCAGCAACATAGATATGAACGTTGCGTCTTGAGAACATCTATTCTTGAGATTTGATCATTGCGCCGCCTATAATAGTGCATAATATGGCGCAATATTTACAGTCCCTAACGTTTGTCTTCTGTACTTTGTAGCTTCATATTGCCTTTATGTAAAGCAATGTTCACACTTCACCGTGATGGGTCACAGCCGCCTGTTACGCCACAACACAATTTTTTTGTCCTTCAATCATTCCTACGCTTGATTAAATTAATTTGTGTTAGTTTTGTTGTTTGAATCTGACCATATCCTCAATGCCATACTGTATCAACACGTCTGCCTGCAGTGCAGTTCTGCACAGGGAGCTCAGCCCGTGCATGAAATGGACAGTGTGCTCGCAAGCGTGAAGCCCAGGCACCACATGGCGAGCGGTCGGGAGCCGCGTGGCCACTGTGAAATCAGCTCAGAGCCAATAAATCATCTCCAGCATATCTGTTGGTTTGGAGATAAAGACCTTTGTTGAATCAACTCAGTGCAAGCAAGGGACGGCCGTATCCAGTTAATTCACACTCGCTCTCACTGATGTGATTTCAACGGGCCCTCTCGTCTCTCACATCGCATACTGTGACAAGATAGTGATTGGACATGCACCAAAAAGTGGTTAACATTGAATTTTAAGTGAAGCGGCCGAGTGGAAAATGGGAGCAGTTTGTTAAGCCTGCGAAGGGTGTCAGCAGTCTTCATTGGCAAACAGAGCTCTGGCACCAGCTCCCTCCCCACTCATCATGGGCTGTCAGCTTCACTTAAACAGTATGTTGTAATAGGGGTGTCCCCATCCACTACTTAGGCATAAATCATCTTTTGGGCTGGAAACAGAATATAAGCATATTCTGTTGCTTATCTAAAAAAAAACCAGGACTGGGAGAATTTTAAATATACTTGAGGATTTGGTGCAATCTCCTTTTTTCCATTATAATAATACATTCAGTCCATAGTTATTACCAAAGTAGTGTGTAGTTTGTTTTTGTGTCCTTAGACAGACACTGCATGTGTAAATGTGTAATCAAGATTGTGTGATTTGTGAAGCGAAGCTGTTGGCACAGTTTGGCAGCTGTGACTGCAGAGGTAGCCAGTATGTGACTGAGAAGGAAATAAATAATGCAGTATGGTGTGATTTGAGTGTTATGGGGCAACCATGGCTCAGTGGTTATGGATGCAAATGTTGACAGTTTCAATCCGGTTCTGACAGGTGCTCACCTGACATATGCGAGCTCCACTTCTCCACTGTTTGCACAGGTGACAAAGCGATAAACCCCCCCCTCCGTAATGTCCTGGCTGTGCGCCGACACTGTGTTATTTCCCATTGTAATTGCCTCTATTTACCCTCTTATTGCTTCCGCTATAATGAACATTTTGAAGCATTAGTGGCGAATTAAGTGGCATTTGCGCGCGTCTCCAATTAAAATGGATATTTTAGGTTTTCTCCAAATATCGCAGGGCTTTTGTTGTCAGACTGAGCGGAAATTGGCGGAGTAATATGCAGGCCTAATAAAGAGGATGAGCGTGGAAAAAAACAAATAGGAATGTTTTTTGTTTTTTTTGCAGTAATGTGTTGATTTCACTGCTTCCTGTTTGCATTTTAATGTGAGGAAAGCCAATGGAAATGTTTTGTGAGAAACTGTGATCCCCGGTCATGTTTTTCAATGGATGATGTGTGTCGGGAATAGGGATATTGCAAAAGGTTGCAGATCTGAATGTTTAAGTGATTTCCAAGGAGGAATTCTACCTGGAGAGAGTTGACAAATGTAGTTTGTTTTGCTTCACAAGTTCAGCAATAAAATATTCTCTCACTGCACAATGTGTGACTGAAGAGGTCGTGTAGTACATATTGACCAAAGTCAGTATGTCATAGATATGAAATGATAATAATAATGATAATGTAATAAGATGACATTTCAATATGTAAACTCGTGTGTTAAATTTGTATACAAACGCGCTGGTTTGATGGAGTCCTAGATTTTTTCTTTCAATATAATAATCCTTTTGTGCTGAGTTTTAACTAGTTTCATTCATTAGTAATCCTTTTGTGTGATTCGTGAAGAGCCTCAATTTGCCTCGAGGCCATAAGTTTGAGTTGGGGGGTCTGCCATTGTATGAAGCAGTCTTCCATTTTGTATGGGTTACACTCCTTGTTTGACATGAGAGGTATAGGCCACAATGGCACTGGTGTCTTGCATTTTTTTATGGTCGAGCGGATGTTCTCCATTTTTATGGGTTTTCATCGTATGCCATGAGATGTATCAGTAACAGTTTGTCATGGGGTTTAAGATGTACATGCCCACGGCTGTGAACGCGGGGGGTTGAATAAATCCTTTGTCCTGTTGGGCTATAAAGGAGAAAGTTCTCAGTGCATCGAGGTCAGCTCATCGGGCCACCTCGAGAAGGTTATTTTCTGCTGTTTGCTTTTTGTAATTCTTTAATCAAATCCGCAAAACGCAGTATCTGGTCTCAAGTTTTTAATTTTATAGCTCCGTAACTACATCTGGTCTTGTCTCCTGAGAAAATATTGGACTTTGTATGCTCCATCCCACACGTGGGGCATGGTAAAGTCAATATTTTATTAAGGTTCTATTTATTTTTCTTCACGTACTGTAGAGACCTTCGCGTAGGAACAGAGTGAGTATTTACACTGTGACATACCTTAAGGAGTGTACAGGGACTTTTCTTGTGGTAAACTTGGTTAGTTAATCTCAGGGCGTAAGGTTTGCTTTTAATATTTAATGAAGGCGAAGAAGCAGCTACAGTTAAAAAACGCTAAAGCGGAGCAAGGGAAGAGAGTCTGTACTGTATATGAAAAGGTTTCAGGTATACGCGAGTGCAGAAAGGAAATCAAAGTGGCTGTAGGGTAAAACAATTTGAGCTTTGAATTCTCTCTTAGATACTGGAGTAGTAGTATCTGGGAGAGGGTGCGTTTTGAGAGGTTATTGCCGTCAGTGGTGTTGGGCCACCTTAAAGAGCCCGAGATTTGGGTAACTGAATTAATGTAATGGGTCGTGCATTATAAAGTTCTCCACGTCGCAGTAGAGTCGAGCCGTAGTAGCAACAACATAAGTGACTGAACAAAACATAACTGTATGGATTTGATTATTACAAGTTACGCTGTCAGGCCTAGAGGAGGTTTAAGTGTTTATTTGACTACTTTTGAAAACCTTTGCTATGAAGAACATACAGTAGAGGTTTTGCATGGTGTTAGATCTAGCTGACTGGCTAGAAAGTGGTAGTGTCCGATTACAGAAAAAGCTTCAAATCTAGGTAATAGAATGTAGGTAATCCTAAAATCTGGGTAAGTGCTGGGTTGTTGGCAAATCCCGCCCTCTCACGACAATACTGCCACGGGACTGGTTTCAAATACCAGTGGGGCCAATTGTGAACGGATTAGCGGGAGATGCACAGGATGGACTTTTTGAGTTTGCAGTCCTAGGTAAGCTCAGTGGCACACGTTGGGCTGGGTACCATTAAACAATACTGGTATCGGCAAATTAAAGAGGGGGTATTACTCTTTTTCCAGGTATTTAGTAATATTGTCTTCTTTATCACTGTCATGCACTATGAAGATTAGAAAGAAAAGTAAGAATGAAAATCCCCCTGCTCTGTGCATGTGGCTGTAGTGAAGCAAGCTTTACGAGTGGTTTCATTTTTTCTAGAGGATTAAGTTTAGCAAGAGGTAGAGGGGTGAGGAAAGCATTTCCTGGATACGTACTATAACCTCAGGAGGAGCTTTTTGTGAGCTGGTGCCACATTGCAAAGTATTGCCACTGGTGAAGATCCAAAGATTACCCGAACATGCGCTAGAGGCTCTAAACACAGCTCCAGGTCTGTTTTTTTATTTTATTTTTTTTATGAGAGAACAACATTGTAACATGATAAAAGCTCTAAAAAGTCGATTTTGCATAAATACCACCCCCTTTGTAAGGGAGAAGAGGTGTTAATGCAGTTTGTTGGGGCATGATTTTTGTCATTATGCGCTATGGTAGGGCTGCTCAATTATAGAAAAAATAATAATAATCGCGATTATTTTAGTCATGATTAAAATCACGATTATTTGTTGCCTTTTAAAAGATACATCTATATTTTATTTATCTATCAAAAAACAATGCAACAAATATTTTCTTTGGACACTTAAAAAATTATATTAAACCCCTGCTGGCCAGCCCTCACACCTGCCCAAGCAAACCAAGCGGCGCGGCCTGATGACATCATCACACAGCGCTGTTTGTTAATGTCGGACCAAAGCATTTGCCATGCGTAGGGAACTGAAACAATCATCCCAGCGGCATGGAACGATAAGAGGTTTGCTTTGAGCTCCGCTTGTGATACACACGGCAACGCGTCATACAAGGGGGCGTGGCCTCGGCGAGGGTGAAGGAAGTAGAACACAATTTTTCATTCTTTTTAGCCGTTTTCTGGCAGAATATAAACTTATTTATCACACAGACATTAAAGTTTACATTTTTCTCTTCTTTGTTTTCCCCCTCAACTGCTTCAAACATGACCATACATAGGAGCATCCTTAATAATAGTTTTATCTCCATTTTGCTATTCTTGTAATCGTTTAGTGTAATAATCGAAATCGTTATTTAATTTCTTTTTTCTGGCTGTGCTGTAGTACCACGGAGCGGCCGCTACTCAAATCAGCAAGCCAGAGTAACTTTATCCAGATCTTTATAATACACATCCATTATTTTGACACATTACATAACAAGGCATTGTACTTCTGAAAAAGTGGAACTCGATGTTTTTTTTTTTTGTGTTGCAGATTACATTAATCCTCATCCTCATTAGATTGCATATTGCTCGTCTTCTGGTTTTGCCTCTGAGTCGGTCACTTGCGGTGATCGTGGCAGCAACCTCAAAGTACCTCCCCACAAATGTATGAAAACGCGTCTAAATTTGAACAGTTGCTATGTGGTCAGCACCCACCCTCCATCCCCCTCCTCCGTGTGAGGCCTTTGATTTAAAAATAAACTGACAAACGCTGTGCTGTTATATTTTTAGACTCCGACAAGCTGGGTGACCACGGTTGCTTTTTGGAAGTCCATTAAACCTCGTTCCGCCGCGGGATATAGAGCCTGTTTAATGAATCGGCAGTGGCATTATCTAGTATCATGCCATGCCAGTGATCCCCCACTGGGCCCGCCCGCCCCCCTGCTACACTCTCAGCCGCTGCGACTAATGGTGTGCCGTTTCAAGCCTTATCTTCACTGGACTCGCCCCTATCTCACCCGGCGCGTCTTGTGTCGCTGCCAGGTGAGTGCTGCTGCCTGTGTGTCTAAAGGAAGCTGTGCTGGAGAGCTGTTCTTCAGTCGGCTGGACCTGGCCCTTAGACTCCAAAGTCTTCTCCCTGAAGGCATGGGTACTATCGTGCAAATAACTGCCCTGGGTTTGTGCCATGCCTGTGACGCACCTACTGTAGCGCCAACGAGACGAGAGGCGCCAGGCAGACCTGACATATGCGAGCTCCACTTCTCCACTGTTTGCACGCGTGACAAAGCGATCAATTTCCCCCCCGTAATGTTTTCAGCAGAGATTATTGTCTAGTAACCAAGGTCTTATCTCTCTCCTTTATTCAACACACACAGTGATGCGTGTATGGCTGAAGTTGAATGCTGAAACTGATCAAATGTAACTATAAGATATCATGGGACTATATTCAAATCCCTGGAGGGACATTTGTGGTTTTGTAGATAGTGCATCATACTTTTTTTGGTCTCCATATAAGTCATACCCTAGTCATTGTCATAATTTGACCATTTATAACAAGTAATTTACCTGTATTCCCGTAAACGGAGCAAAGAAATGCCCGTGGTATCTGTACATTTTTGCTGTCAGGTATTTAAACTCCAGCAGCGTACCCTAAAGCTTATTGGTAGTTCATAATAATATCGTAAGATTTTTCGCATTGACTGTAAATTAAGAATGGACTAAGTGATGGTGGCTTCCCCATAGTGTCCAGCACAGGCTAACTGCTCGTTCATGCTCGCAATTTTAGGAGCCAATTTTTGGAGCCAGCTCCATTATTTAGAATATGATAGACATAAAAATAGCGAAAGGAAATAAAAAAACAGGATGATGTTGCGAGTTAAAGTGGACATATTATGCATATGGGGCTTGAAAATAGACTTAAAAACATTAGTTTGGTTCCTTAGCATTGGTAATTTCTAATTTGAAACTATGTCTCTGTATGAATTAAATATTAACAATGAAATACAGGCGAAAGAGCTAGTAAAGACTGACTGGGGCTTTTGGGTTTTAAAAATGACGCAATTGTTTCCAGAATGAAGTGCTGACACCATATACTGTAAGAAGAAACATATATTTTAAACAGGACAAACCAGAGGGTTTCTCAAAACTGCGTGAATGTACATGTAGGTATGTCTTTGACGAGGGAACAACGTTATAATATGGTTTCAAGCAAAAAAAAAGTGGTTATGCATGATATGGCTACCTTAAGACAAACACGTGGAGGTCAGAATGACAAGCCTGAAAGAGGGGTAAAAAAGTTTCACAGGAAATTTCAGTGTGACGTTATCACTAATGTTGTAACATTCCTTTGGGTAACAATAGGGGTCTTCAACACAACCCTTAAATGGGCCATAGATGGCACACAGCTGGCCAATAATGGCAAACATGATTGTTTTTCTCACATAGTTCAAACATACTAGACATAATAGACCTTTTGAATAAACCTCAGCTCAAACTAAATATTACTGCTTTGAACACATTGAGCACTCATAAGAATTGGCAGTTAACCTGACAACAGTAGCAAATGAACATTCATAAAAATACTTGATATACTTGGAACTTTTTTCAGTTTTTCTCTCGGTTCAATTAAATACTTCCATTGTGTAATGTATGTACCTGAGATCCACACAGTCTATGCAAATCATTTGTAGAATGATGTGCATGTAGCGTTTCATGTAACGCTATTAAATGCGTGTCAAGGTCAATGGCTGATGGAGATTTTAATAAACAAACAAACAAATTAAAAAGCCCATTGATGATAATTGGAAATGACCATAGCAAAGATTGTGAGTTTAATTCAATTTTAATTGTTTTCACAGCCCTAGTGGATGATATGTTTTTCATAAAGTTTGGGATCCCCCGTCCATCTCACGGTCAGTTGAATAATATTGAACATCATTGGGTTAAACCTATTTCGAACTAGTTAATCTTGGGTGAATCCTTACATGTATTAGTCCCTTATTAGTTATTAACTTGCAGTCAATGATGAATGACTGCATTTCCATCACTTGATTTTAATGTGTATTTTGAAGTTTCGCATAAATGGTGGGTGATGGAAACACCAAATGTCACAATTAAAACCATTCATTCACATAAAAAGTTTATCCGCTCACTTGAGGTGTTTTCGAATAATCGTTAATGCGCATTTTGGAAGATGGAAACAGATTTTTCGCGTAAAGTTTGACGTAGCGAACGAAAGGAACACGTGACTGTTGACGGTGCCGACCTTTTGACTGGAGATGACAGAAGAGAAGAACAAAAGTAATCCTCCAGTCACCGATTTACCCCCGGCTCACATTAACTACGGTCCAGGTTCGGTCCTGATTCGGTCCGGGTTTGCCCCAAACTACCACTCACAGTGAGTCTGGCTGACACTGTGGTCAGCTCCGCCAGCTCCGGCGCCAGAAGCTGCGCCAGGCACAGAAACGGCCCTCGCGAGAACAGAAGTGCACGTGAGTTTCCCTCTTGGGGTTCACGTGTTAAGTAGCCCCATATATAGGTAGTTTTTGTAAACAAAAGCAGTATTTGCCAGTACAACGACTCTCCCCAGTGAACTGGATGCTTTGCAACACACTAGTGCCCCTGTGTCACTGGTAATGGAGAAATGTTTACATTTCCGACGTTACATGCGTGTACAGGCGGTAAACGAGACCAAATAAGTAGTGAGCGGACAAATTTTATTTTGAAATACACCGGATCTTCTTTTCTCACGAGACCTGACTTCCTGTTTGGCTCGTGTTTTTCTGTCAGCTTGATCCGTTGGGGCTCCGGTCTCCGGCAAAAATAGACTTCTTGTGGATTCTTTCCGTTGCCGCCGGAAGGCCGCCTGATGGTCTCGGTAGCCGGACCCGGACTTCGCGGAGCAGTGTGAGTGTGCAACATTGGTTTTAATGACTTTCCAAGATTGCGGACGCCGCACCGGACCTTAACCGGACCTTAACCGGATTTAATGTCGGGGGTTAATCCAAAATGTCCATATGTGCACGAGCTCAGACATCCCTGCACTGACTTTGCCGCTGCGTTCATGCTAACATCAATGCAGTGCAACTAATGGAGTTAGCCAACTAAAAACGTACCCGGAGATGCAGACGCTGCCCGATCTTCCTTAGGAAACATAGAAAACATATTCTGAGATCGTTTTTGTTCGTCCAGCATTAAAAGTGCTGGGGGACTTCAGAGTAGTTGAGATGCTTTTACATGACTTAATACGTTTGTGGAACCCCCTTTTGCTGCAATAACAGCAGCAAGTCTTCTGGGGTATGACTACAAGATTTGCACATCTAGAGACTGACATTTTAGCCCATTCCTCTTTACAAAACAACTCAAGCTCTGTCAAATTAGAAGGAGAGCGTTTGTGAACAGCAGTTTTCAAGTCTTTCCACAGATTTTCAATAGGATTTAGGTCAGGACTTTCACTGGGCCATTCTAACACATTAATATGTTTGTTTTTAAACCATCCATTGTAGATTTAGCTTTGTGTTTAGGGTCATTGTCCTGCTGGAAGGTGAATCTCCGCCCCAGCCTCAATTCTCTTTCGGACTCCAGCAGGTTTTCCTCCAAAATGTCTCTGTATTTGGCTCCATCCATCTTCCCAACTATTCTTACAATCTTCCCAGTCCCCGCTGAGAAAAAGTAGCCCCATAGCATGATGCTCCCCCCAACATATTTGACACTGGGGATGGTGCACTCAGGACGATGAGCAGTGTTAGGTTTGTGCCATACATAACGTTTTGCATTTGGGCCAAAAAGTTCAATTTTTGTCTCATCCGACCAAAGCACCTTCTTCCACATGGTAGCTGTGTCCTCCATATGACTTCTAGCAAACTTCAAACGGGATTTCTTATGGCCTCCTTTCAATAATGGCTTTCTTCTTGCCACTCGTCCATGAAGGCCAGATTTGTGTAGAGTACGACTTATAGTTGTCCCATGTACAGATTCCCCCAGCTCAGCGGCAGTACGTCGCAGCTCCTCCAGAGTTATCTTGGGGCACTTGGTTGCATTTCTGACCAGTGCTCTCCTTGTTCGGTCTGTTAGTTTAGATGGACGCCCGTGTCTTGGTAAGTTCGCAGTGGTGCTTTATCTTTCCATTTCAGAATGATGGATTGAACAGTGCTCCGTGAGATGTTCAAATCTTGGGAAATCTTTGTATAACTTAACACTGCTTTAAACTTCTCCACAGCTTTATCTCTGGTGTGTTATTGGACTTCATGATGTTGTTTAGTGACCAATACACTCTGCCCATAGCTCTGAGGCCCTCACAGAACAGCTGTAATTATACTGAGAGTAGATTACACACCTATTTAATGGTTAGGGCAAGGTGTGAACATTCTGCAGTCATTAGGAATGTTATAAAGGCAATTTAATGCACTCAGAAAATGCTGTATGAATACTTGTGCACGCCCCACTTTTCACTTTTTTATTTTACGGGGGGAAAAAACAGACTCATGTATCATTTTGCTTTCACTTCACAGTTGTCTGTTACTTGTGTGTGAACTTTCAGTAAAAAATTCAAAATAACATCTTTACGTTTAGGGTTGTAAACATGACAAAATGTGCAAAAGTTCAAGGTGTATTAGTACTTTCGCAAGGCACTGTATATATATATATATATATATATATATATATATATATATATATATAGGGCCGACTAAAAGAGTATCCTGTCATGAATACTCCTTGCAACTGTTCTATTGTTAGGCTATATGGTCACAACATATATAAACAAATGTCTCATTTTCAAGCATGACCGGTCACTAACAGGGACATGTCCACAGAGCTGAGACCTCAGGATCACTGCGGACAATGTAACGCAAGAATAACATGTTCCCAGCAGTTGCCTTTTATATGAAGTTCACGTCAGGCCCTCAGCAGTTATGGATATGCGAGTTGAAGAGAAGCTTTGTTGACACAAGAGAAAACACGCAGCCTGGTCATTATTTGCTTTAAATTATAATACAATAAACATCCGTGTGGAGCGATGATAGATACATATTGGTTTTACATCGGATACTTCAGAACAGGTTTGTCTTCGCCCTCAACAACAACACCGGGTGAAACAGTGTAACGGAGAGCTTATTAAATTTTACGCATGGCCAGTGTTGGTGTTTGCTGTCACTCATTCTCTATTGCGTTGGTATAGACTTTGCAGAGCACTGGAGTCACCCGTTTTGCCTTTGTGGAGTTTCCGGGGGTGACGGCGGTGATAGGCATCAGAACAGCGCGGCGCTAACAACTCGACGCTCAAGGCCCGCGCACTAATTGGAGACCCGCCGCTGTCGGGAGGTCAAGACTTGGCAATTAATTCAAACGCCACTGAACAAGCGCCGTCATTATAGCGCAAACAACAAGTGAAACAATGCAGGCAACAAAGGTGAAAGTAAGCGCGGAAAAGTTAAGTCATGCAAGTTATTCATGATAGTCGCACCTTGCCAGCGCTTTACAGAAAGGCCTTAACCTCTTAACCCCCGCTTTAACCGAGCACACTTTCTCTAGTTCGGCTTTGGAAGAAAAAAAAAGAGACGTAAATGAGGGTGAAAATGCAGCCAAAAACAAGCATCAAAAGAGCAACAAAACATGCGACGAAAAATTGATGAAAGTTAAATGTGACACAAAGAAGAGGTAATTTGTTTTTTGCAGATATTTGGTAATTATGTCAATATTTAACACCATCTTACACTTTGTTGGTTAGAAAATGCAATATTGATCAAAAACAGCTGAAGCAAATTACAGTATTTTCCGGACTGTATAAGTCCCTTTTTTTCCATAGTTTGGCTGGGCGTGCGACTTATACTCAGGTGCGACTTACATATCAAAATATGTAATTTCACATGTTTGTTATTTTCACACTGACAGCTGCTAGAGGGCGCTCTAGGCTTGTGTACCAGTATCTGCTACTCCTGTACCTAGGGCTGTAGCCTGGCTAACGCCAGACTGCTGTGTGCGCTCGAATCTTTTCGAACTTCACAACAGTCTGGGGACCATGGCCGAAATTTTCGCATGGATTTGGGGACCAATCACAGAACGAGGAGGGACGGCAAGACGATGACGCGCTATTTGACATACAGAAGCTTGTATTTTGTTTAGGGATAAAAACAATATTTACGGATCCAACATGACAGCAGCAGACACGATGCCATTTTTCTATCAAGCTTTAGACCGTGTTCTAAATAGTTTAGCTCAAAGGTTTACAGCAGGTACGTCATACGTCATCTGATACCATGATACGATTGGCTATGGCTACGTGCAGACGCATGAGAGACATTCATAGCGCCCATGGACAATCGTAAATGACACCTCTCCTACGAGAAAATGAATTGGTGGTCCCCAGACTAAATATCACTTGTGATTTTAGTCTGGCATTAGCCAGGCTACTAGAGCTGGGCAATTAATCAAATTTGAATCTAATCGTGATTTTAATAAGGATCAATCACGATAATCGCGTGGTGCATTTTAATCGAGGAGAATTGGCCAATCCTGTCACAGTAATCCTGTCGCTGCAGCGCCTGTCAGGTCAATCCCAGGGATCACTCTGCCCAAACAAACTGGAAGCACATGTGGCAATTATTTTTTTTTTTTTTTTTTTTTTTTTTTTTTTATTTGAACAGGGACAGTGTACAATATACATTAACCTCAGAAAGGAGAGATGCATTGTACCAGGTTGTAGCACTTGTGCTAATTTCCACCTGCAGTCCCTGGGCAGACTGATGTCAACATACAGACTGATGTCAACATACAATAAGGAGAGGACCTGGTGATTTTACGTGTAAAATCAGCTACAAAGTTACACTAACTCCTCTATTGGGCAAAACAGAAACAGGGAGCTGTCAGAGGAACAGGACGCGCGCACTAGGATGAAGAGTTTACCTTCGAAGGGGAAAACTATCGATCGCTATTTGGACCATGTGAACTATTTTTGAGGCTGCAGCGGTGGATTAGCAGGACTACTAACAGTGAATTGTAAGTGCGATCGTCTTTTATACTTAAATATGTGCTGTTTACGAGTATTTATTTATGTACATATTAAGTTGTTAGCGCTTCACTCCGTGAAGTCTTGGTCTTTTGAGGCTCCTCAAACAAACATGCGCTCGTTGTCTGCTTCTGACATTCTTCAAACATTCCACTTTGCGCCTCCTTTGCAGATTTTTGTGTGTTGTTGTGAGGGGATGTTGTACTGTGAGGAGTGTGTTTGAAACCTCCAGCTAACTCAGCAGCAAAAACAGTTTGGCCGCTGCATCTGTTTACTTGCTAGTCCAGGGAACTGAACTTTTAAACAAAAAAATCAAGATCGATCAATATGGGGAAAATAATTGTGATTGGGATTTTTCCAAAATCCCCCAGCCCTACCTGTATCACTGAAGATTTAAAAAAAAACGGTAATCGAGCAGCAGAAAGAAAGTGTGGAGTGAGCGAGAAACTTGTGAGGGACTGGAGAAAAGTGGAGGTAACCCTTACTGCAATGAAGAAAATAAAAAGCTAGAGGAACGAGTTCGCTAATGGGTGCTTGAACAACGTGCTGCCGGGAGACTCTTGTAAACGGTGCAGTTACGCCTCCATGCCCAGGTAGTTGCCAAGGCTGGTGCGATTTATAGTCCGGAGCGACTTATACATGTTTATTTCTTCTTCATTATGCATTTTTTGGCTTGTGCAACTTATACTCTATAGTCCGGAAAATACGGTATCCAGTAGTTTCACTTCCTGGTTATTCAAGCAAACTAACACTAAGCTCCTACCACCCCACCCCCCACCCCTCTTCTTGTTTTCCTTGTGATCCTCCTATAATTTTTCAGAATTAGTCCCAGAATTTTGTTCGATATGATGGTGAGAATCAGTTAGCAATGACACATAAAATGACACTCTTTGATCAAAATATTCACTACCAAATACCTGATCCCAGATCATTTAATGAATTTAAATTAGTTAATTACATTATTGCTACTGCAGGCATACATTAGTTAAAACTCAATGACTGAATGAGGAATGTCCAGAATGTCCACAAACTTGGTCATGTGACCTAAATACGCAGCTTAAGGCAGCCCAGGTTGGCCTTTTAAAACCTGTGAGAGACTTTCATTGCACTTTTCATTTGAGTCGATGTTGTCCTGTAGTTTACTGGCAACGACAGAGTGAGAGAACGTGGATAATGATCTCCATTTCCTCTTCCTCTTAAGTCGACTCTATGGATTAGTTAATGCCCCGCTCGTCAGTCGCAACGTGAAAAAAAAAATTGCCTTTCAGCGCGCCTGCGAACCCCGTCGCACCTGATAACTTCACGGCTGCATTAGCACTTTGCTTTTAGTGCCGGCGTCTCCCCAGATGCGGAGGACTTTTATGCCATGTGATTCATTACAACGGCTTTACTTAGCAGGAATTTCCAGTCGAAGACCTGTTTGAGGCGCATAAGGATTTAAAAATGCAGACATTAGATCACAGAGCCATTAGGAGCAAATATTTCAAACTGGTCGCATACGGAGCAGAGACCAGTACACACATCTAGACAGTTGCATTTCTTGAATAGGGCGACACATTAGGTGATGCAATATCCGTATTACTAAAAGCCACATTATATCCCAAAATCACTGACTGTGTACGTCAAAAAAAACAAAAAAAGACGTAATGTAATTAAAATAAATGTGTAAAAGTTCAGTTTAAATTATGATTTTTTTTTTTAAATCCTATTTGTCCCTTTTTTAGTCTTGTTTTGGTTCCTATTTTGTGTAATTTTTAAGTATTGTTTTGATGGAAAGCTTGCATTTTTTTTAAATTTAAAACAAGAGCAAAGAGCATTATATTGGAGAAACAAAGCAACAGCTACAGAAAAGGCTTTACCAACACTGCAGAGAAAGCTCTTGTGGTCTACAGTCCACCTCCATTTTAAAGCCACTAACTGCTCCTTTGATGACAGTGAAGTTACACATTTTAGCTAAAGAAAAAGGTTTGTTTGACAAGCTAACCTTGACTCGCAGTATATGTAGCTGAGCTAAAAGTCTTAGTGTCGCTGACGCAGCTTTTAGGATGAAGAGGCGAAACGTCCCACACTTCAACTATAGAGTACCGATGATGACTCAAAAACCTTAATCTAGGATGGACAACTCCTGCTCGACTGAGAGCTTCCACAGATGAGTTGTAGTAGTGGAAATGGTTTAGTGAGATAATAATTGTTAAAATTATTAAAATGCACACTTGTTATTGCAATAATTAAGACAGTTATCAAATATCCCAATTTTCTACATTAGAAAAACATATTGTACATTATATTACAATCTGTACATTACTACATACTAAGACGTGCACTGACAAAGTCATTTGTACTGAACACCCCAATCCACCCAGTTTAAGATCAATTGAGCAAGCCATGTGAACATATCACATAAACTGTTTTTTCTTGTATAATTTTACCTGCCACCTTAGGGTTAGGGTTAGCCAGTGTGATACCTCATTTGAAAGCCAAGACCTTCTAGTTTCTGTGAGATCTGTGTGGGTGAAACACAATTTACATCACATTTGCTGTTCCTAACCCTAATCATAACCCTGATTAGGGTTACCTAAGCCTAACCCTAATCCTAGCCCCCTGATCAGGGGGGCAGCAGGATAATCCTTTATTTGCGCTAGCAACTTATCTATGCATTTAGTATCCTTTGGGCTCATATTCTAAAAACTGTTGTTGTTATTGTTCTACAAATTGACTGCCCACTAATTGCTATAACTGTATAGTGCATACATTTAGAAATCCCCTTTATTAGCACAGATGGCAATTTCATTTTTCTTTTCCCCCCGACATAGTGACAATTACGGGCTGATTGCTGTGAGCACTCTATTGTAGCCTTAGCAGGTGTCTGGGCCTGTACATGAAAGAGGAACTGGCCCCGCATGTGGTCATTTGGACTTTTCCTGCCAATCACAAGGTCATAATAAAGGTGCACAACGCAAGTTTATGAGTTCTTGCAGAACTATGACCCCTTTGGCGACAAGCGGAATTGCATCCAGAGTTGTGCACGCTCATGGAACACACGCACGCTTGCACGAGCACGAGCTGTTCAGAACACATAAGCGACAGCGATTGCACAAATCTTTTGTTTAGACTCGTAATGTCTACAGAGGTAAGAAAGTTATAAATCTGTAAGTTATTTTGAATATGTGAATGGAATTTGGATTTGAGTAAACTACATATTAATGTTTGAGAGGAATGGGGGTAGTAGGAGAAAACGTTTTTCACCATTTCTACCTGTTTTGTGTTATGATTGGATTATAATGGAAATGCGTTCATGAATAAGTTATTACTTTGTATAAGCTAAAAAAAAAAATAATCACACCAAACACCCTATTAGTTGGTCAAAAAAGTACTAAAATGTTTCAAGCTAATAAACTAATAATCAAATGGCACTGACATTACCTTCTAAGCTAAAACAGCCTAATCCACCGAATATTTACTGGGGTGTAGCCTGTTTTATTAATCTGCTAAGTAGCATATTCCAATAGCAGTATATCATTATTAGAGACTAATTTGCTCAACATTGTTTTCTAATTATGAAGCTTACATACCAGCATTTTACATCACACTCCACAAAGCTGAACTGATTTACCTGAATAGCCTACAACAGTGCTGATTTATTTATTAGGTATTTTGACAGGGACAGTACACATTGATAAACATTTCTGTGAATTGTGCCAATACTTTTCAACTACTGTCCCTGGGCAAGGTGTGTAGTGCCCCCAACAAGTTTCACTAGTTTAGACATTTAGAAGGGGGAAAAAAAGGTTACCTGTACACATAACATGGAATTAGTTCACTCAGTACAAGGTCAAGGAAAGAGACAGTGCATGGGCCGGTAGTTATGCAGTTCAGAACAAAGCAAACTTGATGTAGATGAAAATACAGTTATTTGCTATAGTAAATAGAAGGCCTGCCTGCTGTACAATATGAGGGAAGTAAAATAAGTACCCCTTTATCATTGTATTGTCTTTCCTGTGATGTGTATAATAATACAGCATGTATTTTGTCACAATAACATATTTTATTTTTTCCTTTAGAATTACAGCTCGAATCAATTTGATGTTCCTGTGGAGGGAAGCACTGAGGGCAGCAGTGGCAGGGAAGGAGGCCGGGAAGGTGCAGAGGACAATCAACATCTACAGACTGATCAGTGAGGAGGACAGACAATTATCTTGACCCTTTTGGCATTTATGTTGGCTATAAAGAAGCACCATTCAGGCAATAAACAAGTAGTGAGCACATCAGAAAATATGGCTATGAATTAGGGAAGAAACGGCTTTATTGTAAATAATTCCATGTTTGTAAAAATAAATAAATATGCACTGCTTATGTTTGACTTGGAGTCTGTTCAGGGAGCTGATGGCATCTCCTAGAAAAACAAAACATACATTTTTTGCCATTAGAACAGTTATTTTATTATGGAAAAGGACATTGAAGTGATGTGGCAAAAATATTAATGAAATAGGAATCTTGCATATATACACACTAAAAGAAAAAACAAATGTTCATTGTAAAACAATGAAAATCTAACACAACACACCTGCCCTCTGTGGACTTGTGACTGCACCAGATCAGCTGTAGGAGGGGGCACAATGCCAAACAGAGGTCCCAAAAACCAAGGTTCACCTGGTCTCAAGCTTCGTTTTCTTGAGAGTTCTCCTGCAGACTGAAGTTGTATTCCTAGAATTTTTGTCTGCAGGTCAGGGATGTAACTGTAGTCTTTTACCTCTTTGTATCCGGTCTGTGACTTCTTGCTGTACAGTCGTTCTTGCCTGCAGAACAAATTATGACATTAGTTCCCAAAACATGCATTATATAGGAAAGTCATAAAGTAATCACTTACAACACTTGGCCTTTGTGGTTGTGGTGGTTGTAGTCCAACGCTGCAAGAAATGTCCTGGCTTCATATGAAAAGGCAAAGGTAGATCCGGGGCGTAGGGAATGGAAAACGCCCCTCTCCATGAATCTCTCCTTGTTATAAAACACAAACATTACATTAGAAAATGCCTATCATTATCTCAAATACAAAAATTATTCAGATTTACTTACGGAAAAAAAAAGTCCAGAGACAAAGCACATAAACCACTGAATTACCTGAGGACTCCATTCGTCAGCTAAAACAGAAATACAGATGCATGTTAGCTATTTGAGGATTTGCAAATACATGCAGTTTATTACTTACCAAGGGCAACAACACTGTTTTTAGTCTGTAATCGGTTGATAATGGCAGCCCTCTTTTCTGTCCAAAACTCCCTTACAGCTGGTACGCAGTAGAAATGCTGTATCCCACAGTAGAAGATGTCACCATTCTCATGTTCATGTATTTGAAGAAGAGGGCGATCTTGGTGTAATTATTCCCAGACAATAGCCCGTTTGCTGCAAGCATAAAGTCCTTGCGTCCCATGTTTGAGCAACGGCTGGCTGTTTCACATCCACAACTTGTGTCCACGTGGACAAAACTATGCAGATAAAGAATAAGCATTACAAATGCACCTACATTATTTTCCATTTGATATTGTTGTTCATGACTTTTTATAAAACACTACATAGACTCTTAGTACTCACCCACTCCACTATAACAGTAGACCCGGTCACAAATGTCCATGACAGCTTCTTCAAACCCAATGATGAGAAGTTCATCCATTTGATTCTGCATTGGACCACCAGTGCTGTGTAACAAAAACATTTATTCACACCTTTACAAGGAAAAGACTGTAGGAATTGCATTATGACAAAACATACCACAAAGATATAGGGGCGACATAATCGGAGTCATATTGGTCTGAGGCCTGTTCTCGCTCAAACTCTATCCTGTACAAAAGAAAACATAAAGTATCTTAGCCAATAATGTTTGAAAAAATGCACATGAATACATTATTGACCTCTGACGAAGTACAAAGAGATTATAATCTCTTTTTACTTCGTCTAATAATAATAATTATTAATAATAATAATTATTATTATTATTTATTTGCAATTTACACACCATCTAAACCAGGACCAACTCAGGAGGACTAACTCAGAACACAGCCAGGACTACACCAGACCTGTGTAGTCCTGGCTGTGGTCTAGTGATCAGATCACTAGACCTGAACTAGGTCTAGACTATGAATAAACCAGGTCTAAAGTAGGACTAAACAATGACTACAAATGTATATGGGCTGCGCTGTTCACAAATAACAATTGATTAGAATCACAGTAACAGCAACGTAAGCCTATCAAGTAACATGTTTCTCCCCTCATACCTCATATAAACTACATGCAAAATGTAACACATTCCCGGGAACATTTTACTGATTTTGCCGAAAAAGAAAAAATATATACACAACGGCGTTGAAAATTCAGCCGTGTTGGTCAAGGACATGAGCACCTTTTAGCATTTTGCATCATTTTGAAGACGTTAGCCAAACACAAAAGGCTACCGGTTAGACCATACACAAAAACATAGTTAGCATCTTTTATGTTATATGTTTTATGTTGCACGATTGCACCGAAGAAACATTCCTAGTTTGTGAACCTGTTCACTGACCATGACAATAAAACCAATTCTGATTCTACATTTAGCTAACGCTACACTACACGCTAAACACATAGCATTACAACTATTACGCATCGTTATTTGTTGACATAGATTTACCGTATCAGACATTACTGACTGTATCTTACCATTTTAGCAAGAAGAAAGCCAACTGAGGGTCCGTTTGAGCCCGAGAGCGGAGCTGAGGTCTCCCCATTTGTTGAACGCCTTTCCGATGTTGACTCTCGTCTTACTCCGACGCCTGTCTGACTCCAATTTGCTCCTTTTGGTTGAACTAGACAAACGTTTTATCTTCTTTATCTTACGTGGAGTTTGCATTGCTGTTTGGGATGAACTGGAGTTCATCTTCTCTTACAATCCATCCTCTACTTTGGCAAAAGTCGCTGAAGTCTTCGCTGATGCGGATAATGGCGGAGAATACACAAACTCCCCAGACCAGAGCCGTGAACGCGCATGACGTCACGCCCAGGCTCAAACCTTAAGATTCCGACCCGAATCCCTCTTATTTATTTGACTGCACAGGATTATAGGGCAATGGCAGTGATCAGACAGGAACTCATTCAGCACATCAGGCAATTGTTTAAGCATGTATGGGTTAGAAAACGGTTATTTTAAACATTTACAATTGCGCATAGCACCTTTAAATAAGGAGTAGGGTACAATGACTGATGCATACACAAAGACTTTCTGTTTACTTTAGGGGCATACACAAAGACTTTCTGTTTACTTTAGGACCTTGCCCACCGCTTTATGTCTCTGATTCTCCAATACAACACCGTTGCTCCCTGTATTGGCATTCTTTTGCATTCTCAACTTGCAATGTGATTTTGTTTTTAGGCTGTTAGAAAAACATGGAACACTTCACTGATTTTGCAATATATTGTGGCTCTATGCAATAAGGCGTTGAATAACATAGATGGGAGCAACATCCGGGCACTTTTGCCGAGTCCCTGCCCCCTCTGGGTCACAACAGCTCCTTCCACACTATGGACGTACGTGCAAAATGTCAGATAATTTCTCATTCAGTGGATAAAATATTACGAGCCAAAGGAATATGGCTAGTCTTGCTCATAAACACATCATTTCACTGTCAATGAGCTATTTTATTGATTGTTACTCTCTGTCAATGGTCATTATTGTTAAACAGCTCCATCTGGTGGCCGTGTATCATGCCTCTTTAATCGGTAAATATTCAGGCTTATTAAACGTGCTCAGCATTAGGCCTAATCAATGATTCTCTGAGTCTTGAAAGGCACATTAACATTAGGAATAGCAGCAGTAAATTATCTTAATAACAACATAAAAGGTTTAAAAGATTAAACGCTTCAACAATATAAACCAACACGCGGAAAGTTACACAAGCAGATGTTACTGACATCTGTTGATCACAGTTGGGTTCAGCTGCTATTGTCTTTTCTATTAATTATCTGAAGCAACAAGTCTTTTCCTTTGCAACCTTTTCATATTTGACAAATTAAACAAATAAAACAATTGTTTTTTTCAGTTACAAAAGATAAGTTCTCAGACTATCTGAGACTATCTCCATTCATTTCAATGGGCACATCCGTCTCTTTCACCCAAAGGAGGTGCTAACCTTAGTGACAAAGATGTTTTACCCATCTATTGCGATATTGATAATTTGGCTATATATTGTGCTGTCCTATTTGAAACACTAGTATCGTGACAACCCTTCTTTGAGCATCAACCAATATTATGTTTTCCCCAACACTAACTGAATCATCCACAAAAGGACTAATCCTACATGCAACGCGCAAACCAGTAAATGAATATCAACGAAATGTATCCTGGCAAGAGCATGTGCATTTCCTCTGCTCCTCCTTGACATCCGTGTCCCGGGGCGTCGTTGTACTCATGCGGAGCTGACTCACGTCACACGTTATCCACATCCCCCGCGCTTTTCACTTAACTTTAACCTTCCGGGCTTCATATTCCACGGCACCCTGTCCGCTTACATCACTCTGATCCAACACCCCCCACCGCTCACCCGGGACGCAGTGTTGTCAGTGCGCATACCTGTGGAGAACGTCTGCCAATACCGCTTTGCATCAAACCACTCGAGCCAATATGATGACTCACTCGCGCCCCGTCAAACGACTGAACTTATACTGTTACTGTACTACTATGTATTAAAGGATACGTGTTATTACGTGGTTCCCTTGTCAAGAGCATCCTTAGAGAAATATATCACTTAATTCGCACACCTTTGAGAAATCCTCTTCAGTCTGCAGTGCAACAAAAACTGTCCTCCACATTTCTAAATCATCACCGGACCCTCAGAGTGGGTTCACCACAGCGCCATTGATCTGTCAGCGTGCTATTAGCTAAAACTGAAAGCTTGTATCTACAGTTTTATCACATGTCATTCCTACTGCCACCTGTAGAGGGCACTCCAAGCCAATTTCCCACCTGTCTTTTACTTGCATAGACATTTATTCAAATTGTAAAACATAAATTACCGTATTTTCCGGACTACACGTCGCTCCGGAGTATAAGACGCACTAGTCAAATATTGCCTAATGAAAAGAACAACCGGCTGAATAGGCGTACGGTATGCTAACGTAACACATTGATGGTTAGCTACATGAAGCATAAACAATGAACTAAATGGGTGTCTCATATGTTAACGTCACATAAACAGATCAGATAACTATAGCATAAAGAACATACCAAACTCACTCCAAAATCAGTAAATCCACTGAAATATTCATCCTCTGTGTCACTTCTGAACAATCGCCTTGACACGGAGGACACCTGGACATGGAGGCGTAACTGCACCATTGACAAGCCTCTCCCAACAGCACGTTGTTTAAGCATCCATTTGTGAACTTGCTCCTCTAGCTGTGGTCATCTAGCATTTAGCCCGTGATTAGCTTTTTTGTTTTGTTTACTTCATTGTAGTAACCTCCGCTTCTCACTCACTCCAAACTTTCTTTCTGTTGCTTAATTAGACTGCAGTGCACTCTAGTGGCATGTGAAAATATTTGGATTTAAAAAAGGGAGAAAAAACAAACACATAATTAGTCGCTCCAGAGTATAAGACGCCCCCCCCAGCCAAACTACAAAAAAAGTGCGACTTATAGTCCGGAAAATACGGTATCAACGCTGACCGGTCCAAAAAAAAGTATGTTACAATGATCCCCCTGGAATAAACATACCTTAAGCATGCATGAATGACACAAAACATGACTTAAGTTATACTGCATATCCAAACTTGTCGCCCATTTCATTGTCAGCTTCAACAAACTAATTCAGACCCATTTCGATGCTCCAATTTGGCTCCACAAAGAATTCAAAGGTGATTGAGGAGCAGTTGATCAGAAAAGCATGCACATTTTATTTTCTAAATCTGTTTTAAACATTGCTTTATGTCTTTATCTACCATGTGTATACTTTTTTCACCAAGGTATTAAAGGTTCTACTGTTCATTCAGGCTTTTACAAGTGCTTCAGACATCTTTGTGGAATTGTGTCAACAAGCTTCTGTAATGTCCAAAGATCCAGTGTGGCATTCCCCCCAAGATGGGGATAATGGGAGAGAGTGACCACTGAGCAAAGCCTTCTCCAGAACATCCCAAAGATTCTCAATGGGGTTAAGATCTGGACTGTGTTGTGGCCAATCCATGTGTCACAGAATGATGTTCCATGCTCCCTGAACCACTTTTTCACGACGTGAGCCTGATGAACTTTGTCATTGTCATGTTGGAATAAGCTCTTGCCGTCACGGAAGAAGAAATCCATTGATGGAAAAAACATAGTTTTACTGAACCTAGAGCTGACCAACTGCAGCAACCCCAGATCGCAACAGATAAATCCAGGTGGCGACTCTTTCTTTGTTTTTTGTTGATCAGGCAGTGTATGCGTCTGTCAAATACCCCTCCATCCACGGTCCATCCATCCATCCATCCATCCATCCATCTTCTTCCAATTGTCTGTTGCCGGGTCGTGGGGGCAGCCGTTGGAGCTGCCCAAATCACATTGCATCAGCCCCCTATGGCTCCTCCTGCAGGTGGTGGGTCCACGGATGGACAGCCTTACGATTCTAATCGTTAATCTCTCATAAGGGGCTTCAGGTCCTAGTTGATGGGTCAGACAAAGAGCGGTGCAGAAGCCTTAAAATACCCCTCGATTTTACAATTTTAATATAAAATCACACAGATGGTGCTCATCTTCCTCTTGTATGCTCCGGTGACCAGTGCAGCTAAGCAAAGACTAGACTTAAAAAAATATGTATGGGCAAAGTAGCTAAACAGCGTGGGGAAGATGGTTTCATCTCCGACAGGAGTGCATTTTGTTTCAGACAAACTTCATGGAATTGTATGGATATTGGAGTGTGGGCTGGAATTTTGAGAGCGGCGGAGGAAGACCGACCAAATGTGCAAGATTATTGAAATGCGAAAAATTAAACAAAACAACAATCTGGGTATGTTTTAAGGATAGTGCATAATAGAAGATTTTGATTTTGACCGAAAGTAACTGTTCTTCCGTCATTTTTGCGACGCCCCATGAGGCGCCTCCTGTTGCGATATTAGGCTCTACAAAAGCAATTTCGCTCCAATTTGAAGTTTAGATGTAAAACGATTTCTTTACCACAAATCGTATTGGGAAACGTTGACAATTAGCCTACATTTCACGACACATTTAAACTATACCACATCACGGCTCTACATCCCAACGTACTTTCTACTGTACCCCTCCCCCGCTCTCCTCTCGACACACTTTCCGTGCTATTTTTAATCATTTACAATTTTATACAGTGCAAAGTTGTTTCTGCTTGATGGGGCTGGGGATGACGCACACGGGGGAGCTCAGGGCACTGAAATCAAGTAAAACCTAATGCTCATCTGCGGGGAACTCGATGTAACACATGCATACTGTAGCGCACAGAGCCTGGGGCAGCGTGATCGCACATACAGGAGTTACTAATGTACTCGGACTAGTTGTTTCCTTCGCACAGATCCCTATCGGCGATGTTGTCGCTCTCTGGACACACGTTAATGCCCAATCCAAAGTTGATTTATTGGCTTTTTGAGCTTTTAACCAGGCTATGAGGGCGCTGTCATCATCATGTTTGTTGTGTGCAGAGATGAGATTAGGGCTGGGTACCGTTATATTTTTTGCAGATATCGGTACTTTAACGATGCTTGGTTTACGATACCGATACCTGAACAATACTTTTTTCCGATACGTATACTAAAAATGTGTCATCTAGAACCGAAAAACAGAACAAAAATGTTTGGAAGATTTGCACATTTACAATATCGGGTTCATCTCCAATGTCAAGAAATGTGTGAAAAATGGGGAATAATTTGGGAAAGAATTGGGAGGAATTGAATTTAAAAAAAGAACAAGAAAAAATAAGGGACAAATGGGACAAAAATTAACAAGAAAATGGTGGTGAAATTGGGGAAGAAATGGGGAGAAAATACGGAAAATATTAGTAATAACAAAATCCCCAAAATAAGGAAAAAATTTGTAAAAAAATAAATAAACAAAAATGGGGGGAAATTCAGGGGAAAAAAATACAAAAAAAAGTATGTATTTGAGCTGAAACAAACACATCACTTCCTTTGAGGCTGTCCCTGGATACCAGTAGAACCAAAACTTTTTTTTTACGATTCCTTACTGGCCTTGTTTAACAGTACCCAGCCCAAAATGAGATATCTATAGGCAAGACATGGTGAATAGAGAAAAGAATTGTGATTTAGAGATATCAGTTTGATATTTCAAACGTGAATGTCCATGCAAAAGTCTCCAAAAGCTACAATACAAAGAATATTACATGTCACCTTCAGACCTCCGTTGAACAGGGAAGCACAGAAGAGCAGCGCAGAGGTATTTGAAGGTGCCCTTTACTGAAGCACTCAGTTTGCCTGTGCTTTTCCCTAAGTCCAGCGCCGGAGAAGCTCAGGACCCGGCGGCTTCCAGCTGTGAGTGCGTCACATTGCATGACTATTAAAGCTGCACTGATAGAAAACAAGGAAAAGATAGGGGCCCCAGTGAGCCCTTCTCTGATGTGGCTTTTAAACCGACCAGGCTGACAAGGAAAAGGCTTTCAGAAGTCCCAGGTATGGAAAAAGTTCTTGGCGGCTTAAACTTAACTTAGATGTTGAAGACATGGGCAACACTAAGACCTACCCATGCTCATCATTAGTTGAACATGTCTGATAATTCCCAGCATTTGTTTCCCTCCATTTATTTAGGTTTATCTTTCTGTTTATTCAAGGTTGCCATTAAGGTCAGAACAAAATTGGTGTGTTTTTATGCTAGAATACATGAGATTAAATCACATCTGCAGAAGTGTTTCCAAAGTGGCCTGACCTGTTATACATGTTTATCTACCGTGTTACACAATAAAGGCTTCTAGTGTCGTGGCCAAGTTCTTAATAGTACATTCAACGTTTTCTAGCTCAAAAGAATTAGATAGGACATTGCTAACAACAAACCGCTTATCAAGTATTTTGTATGTGACTTTTATTCAAAATCGCACTGGCATTCAGAATCTCATTTTCGGAAGAGTTCTATCTCCAGAAGACCCTACTGTCCATCGGCGTTGGAAACGTTACTTTAAAATTGTAATATACAGTATTGTATATTAGTCGTTATTGGCAAAATATAAACTGAAAATAAGGCCACCGAGCAAAACTGGATTCCAAGATGACCCTTTCCAGCGCTATCCCCATTCTCTTGTGTTTTGTTTTGACGATGTTAGCTACACGCAACTGCAGATCTTATACAGCAGTGTCCAACTTGATTTAGTGCTGCATTTTATTTGGCATTTCAATAAAACCATTTAAATGCACTTGTAACTTGAGTTACTTGAATTGTAATGACTAATACATTACCATATTTTGTGTAAGTAAAATGTTATATGCCTTAGTTGTTGAAAGAATATATTTTTTGTAACACGTTTCCCCAACACGGTTGTACATTGTGCATGTTTTTAGTGATAGGTGAATGTACACTTAGATTGCTGTCACAGATAGTACTCTTAGGAACAAAAGATTGGAATATAATAATTAAGCGGAAAAGGTATGCATGCGTATGTGAAAAATCTGGGAATATGTACAAACAAACTTAGAGACCTTCTTACTGTGAATGACCATTTTAGTCACTGGTTATTGTTTTCTGGTCAATACATAGACTTGAATATGGTTTAATCTCAAAGGCTAAACTAAATTATATACATAATAGCAAAAGATCAGTTATCACAGGACGCTCAACTATAATAAAAGTAATTAGTAATGGTGGTTTATAGATTTTTGTTGTTGTTCTTTACATCATATTGACTTTAGTATTTCAGTCATTTTCACAGATCTAAACCCCTGCACCCACAGAGGTTTCGAGCTCACTGCACTGCCTGAAGATATAACCATTAAATTAATGCAAAAAAAAAAAACACATAAAAACAATATTGAACAAAAGAAATCCGTAACTGGGAATATTCTCCTTTTAAAAAACCTTCTGGGACAGTCCACAGAAGTAAACCGTTTTGTCAGACGTTCTTGACTGTGAAAGTAATTGGCAGTGCACTTGAAAAGACGAAAATCGATGCATTTTCACCTCCAGGAACATGTTTAATTGGCTAAATTGTTGAAACTTTCTGACCAGCGACTTCTCCCTTTTCACAAACAAAACAGGCAGATATTGACCAGCCCAAATTAAGGACGTCTAAACACATTTAGGCCGAGCAGTGTCGAGTCACACAATGACAAAGAAAGATAATTGGATTTGCCCCAAAAAGACAATTCACAAGGCCTTCTATATACCGGCTTTTTATAAAACTCTGATTGTATAATTTAGGATAATGTCTATGAAAAAGTACTCCAGAACAAAGTTGTGGTTAATCTGAGCCCTAAAATGCCAGTAGGGGGCGTTGCTATTGTCAAACATACTAAAGTGTTTGGGGAAGACCATTTTCATTCACACAAGTTAATCTTGTTCACTTAGTCTCTTTTCCCATGCTGAAACGTCCCGATCTGTATTTCCTTGATTTTTGTGTTGCATAACTGAAAGAACCCAAAGTGTTCTCCGTATTTTCCAAGCCCATGAACCATGACAGGACCCGCTCTGAGCAGGTCTGCCCTTAAAACCTCCTAAACCCCACTTTAATGCGACAAAAAAGAGACGTAAGTGAGAATGAAAATGCAGCAACAAAAAAAAATAAAGCAAAAAAAAAAAACAGGCGACAAAAAAGCAACAAAAACTTGACAGAAAAAAAACGACGAAAATGTGACGACAACGCGAGGAAAAATCTTCTATCAGTTTTGAAGGTCTAATGCTTTCAACTGAGGCGTTCCACTGGCCTGAAGGCTGTGAGCTTGAGCTGTGAGTCGAGAAGCCTTTAGATTTGGGTAAAGCTGAAGTGCAGATAATGTGCTCGGTTCAGAGGTTAACGTGTGTTCATCATGGCACCATCAATTCGTTTGCAAACCGTTTGCAAAAAATGGTGGCTTTTATCTTGTTTTTAATCATTGGTAATTCCTCCTGCTGCCATCGGAGGGCACCCTAAGCAACATACAAACCCCTGAAAGAGCATGCTTTCGCCATGCACTAATGCTGACGTGCCCACATGCTACAACATATGCGTCCACTCTATGAGCTCAAGAGGGAGGTGGACTAAATATGCAGGATTACTGAAAAAAAGAAAGCAAAGGAAAACTCTGGGTATGTTTTTGACGGCGGATGTAAATGAATACTAGGGATGTAACGATTCACTCAACCCCCGATTCGATTCGATTTCCGATTTTAAGTTCCCGATTTCGATTTTTTTCCCGTTATTTTTTTTAAGAAAAGAATATGACTCATTCATACCAATGTTTCTTTTGTTTTAACATCTGCATTTTTGTCCTTGTAACAAACTGCAACTGTCTCAGTAAGAGAACTTTACATTACAAAAAATTACAAGACATGAAAATGAACTATAATCATTTTGACATGAGTGCTTGTAAATGTACATGTTTTCAGCATACATAAGATGTGTAGCAAAGCAAACATTTTGAGATTATATTTATTTAACCAAACCTGTTTTTTTTTTCTTTTTTTGTTTGCAGTTTGAACTTAGTACTACCATTTAGAACTAATTTTACAGTGCAGTTTTTTTCACCCTCGAACGCCTCACAGCCTCCCGGTGCAGCCTTTGTAAACATAAGGAGGAAAAAGACATGACAGCTCCTGTAGATATTGGATTATTTGACAAACGGACATTTGATGAGGATTTCAGCAGAATCAGAGCAGGTTGGTCAGATGTTTGTCAGTTTACGATCTTTGGTAAACTTCTGTCAAAATGCTCAACTCTGCATTAGCCGCTAACGCTAATCTCGTAGCCGCTAACTTTAGCTGCGTCTACTGCTTTGATGCCTACATGACACGTGTATGTGTTTACATGGTGTGGCGTGTGTTGGGGGTGAGGCAGGGGAGGTGTGGAGCTTGTCTTGAGAAAAAGTTAACGTGGTTAGAAACGAGCTATGTTCTGGTCTATTTCAGTCACGCAAAATGGAGTAGCTGAGGGTGGCTTTAAAATCAATTCTTTTATTTTTTACATCGATTCACATTTTACGCATGTTAAATCGATTTTAAATCGATTTTCGATGAATCGTTACATCCCTAATGAATACCAAGATCAAACGCTCCAAAAAGTGGATTTTGTCTAATAACGGACCCTTGTTACGTGAGCGATTTAATAATAGATGATTGACGGGATGATTGGAGTCGTATTACTCCAGAGAAAAATGTCGCTTCCACCATCGGGACCCTCCGACCTATGACCGAGAGGGTAAGTGATATTTATACGAGCGCTGGGATAGTACGGAAACTTGTGTTGTTTTTTTTGTTTTCGTTTTTTTTGCTAACCAGTCAAGAATAACAGTAAAAGAGACTAAAATTAATGAATTCCATTTTCATCAGTATTGCTTTGCTTTATGGAAAATACAAAAAGTGATGTGAAAATGCAGACAATAAACTGAGTTGTTGTGGGGCGAGCAGCATCTGATGGTAAAAATAGAACATGGCAGAGATGTGTTACAGACGTTTCCTTGGCTACAGTCCGTATATTATGGGAAACACTTGTGCTGGACTAAATATGCTAGATTCAAAATTCAAACATGCACGATCCCCTTTAGCTTTGATTACAGCACGCGTTGGCCGTGGCGTTGTTTCTGGAAGCTTCTGAGGCCAATGTCAGAAGATCCAGCGTTGTTAAAAAAATAGAGAGATTTTATTTATGCCTCACAACACCGCACAGCTTGAATGAATTTTGAAAAAATCATATCCGACTAAACGTGATTACCGTGTCGTGTCCTTGGCTGCTCCAATTCCTCGTCAGTGTTGCAAGAACTAAAGCTGATGTAAGTCACATTATCGCCGGTGTAAGCAACAAAAAGAAACCACCACGCGTGCACAGAATAAATGGCTGTTCGATTTGCGCTGGGGAGGTGAGTTTAACAACACCGAGCAGCATGTGTTTGCGTGAGGATTGCTTATCGCAGTTATGTCGCTGTGTAGGGCCCCACAAACACCATCTACCCGTGATCAGGGACTAAATAAGGGGTTTAAGCATTTTTCGTCAGGGTGAGGCAATGAATTTGAAAACGAGAATAGTCAAGTTCAATCAGTTGATCTTAATTAACTCAAAAACAGCAGAGCAAGTGGAAGCTTTTTGCTGCATTTTCTTAAAGAGGGGGTATTATGCTTTTTTCAATCACATAGCACCAGTCTATAGCATACTACAATGATGACGTAACCTTCTGTTGGTCTGTATATGCAGTAAATTAAAATAACTGCCTCTCAAAATGGCTGTACTGAACGTCTTGAAATAGGGCTCTGTCTCTTTAAGAAGCTTTCCGACACGCCCCCTTCAGCACACTGCTGTGGCATTTAAACAACAACACTGTGCGGGGAGGGGGCTCTGCTGAGCTGAGGAGCAGTGGTTGGTGGCTTGGCTGGTGACAAAAGGTCCAGAGGCGTCTCCAGGAGGTGGGGGCGTTCCTAGGAGGACTGAGGCATAGCTACACCTAAAATGGCTGGCGTCTAAGTTTTTACTGATTACTCAAAAATATGTGAATGAGCCAAGGCAACACTCCAGGCATGTGTTTAATGAGGGAATGACATAATAACATGATATAAAGCTTGAAAAAGTCGATTTTACATAAAACCCCCCCTTTAAAGGAACAGGCCGTTTTTCCATACTGAGATATGTTCTTACCTGAGTTTAGACGAGTTGATACGTACCTGTCTGGTCTTTGTGCGTTCCCGTGGAAGAGCGTGGTAGCTTCCAACTTCATCCTCGTTTGGAGCTATAGGAATATGCTGGGAGAGGCCAAATGCTAACAACATCTTTGGTCGTTTTGCGTGACTGACGGCACACACAAAGACCAGACAGGTACGCATCAACTCGTCTAAGCTCAGGTAAGAACATATCTCAGTATGTAAAAACAGTGGCCTGTTCCTTTAAAGGGCAAACTTGAAATTATGCGTAAAGGTTCACATTAACATCTTGCTGTAAGTTTGGATGATTTTCTCAATGGTAAGTTCACAGAAAGGTTGAGATATCAGACTTGCTTTTGTATGGCTGCATTAGATATCATTAATAGAGTTACAGTATCCATTTTGGAAGCTGCTCGTGTCTTCCATCAGACCAAGATTTATGCCTATTTTGCATAACAGAATAAACCAAAAACGCATAGTAACTTAAAAATGTTAAAAACTTCAGGGTTTTTTTTGTCATGAGTGTCCTATTTTTAGTTCGTTACGCCCTGTTTTGGCCCTGTGTTTTTGTCTTGTTTGGGACTCAATTTGATGTAGAAACAATTTGGCTCATTGCATGTTGTGGCTACGCTACTTCTGCTAACCTGAAGGTGTGAGCGCGAGCACTTCACAACCTATTTGTTTCCTATGGAGATTAGCTTAAACCTGTCCGAATCATCACATTTTCTAAAGATTACGTAGTGGACAGCGAAGATGATCACTTACTGCGTGTTAAAAACTTGATTCAGTGAGCCTTGAGCATTTAATGGAAAATACTGAGTTGAAATGATATGGTAATATATTGCAATAATAATATTATCGGATATTATGGTTATATTGAAGACAATTATCAAATATCACAGATTTTTCCTTCTCTTCTTCTTTGAACGGCTCTTTGAAATGAATAGATTTCAAACACTTGGCTCAAATCCCATCACGAATCCCGCAAACTGTGATGGACAGCATGCAGCATTTGAAATGTTGCAACCTAGAACATGCTCAGAAGGCAGATTTTGACCCTGGCTCACCATCTGGAAATCGCCTACTGCTCCTGACAGGTTGTCCGGAGGCGCCGGAGGAATGACAAATGTGTTTGTTAAATTGGCATCTTGGTCCCAGCAGTAGTAGTAGTAGTAGTAGTAGTAGTAGTAGTAGTAGTAGTAGTAGTAATAGTAGTAGTAGTAGTAGTAGTAGTAGTAGTAGTAGTAGTAGTAGAGGTGTGCTATGTGACCATCTACCAGTAAAGATTGGCCTACTGTCATCAGCTTTAGGCTCAACATCAAACACATTGCATTGATTTTATGCTACTCTACGAGTTTCAAGTAGATACTGTACATCACGCATGATTATGGCTGAAAACCATTTATGTTGGTACCTCAGCATTATTACTTTTACAAGTGTTAAACATTCTCTTTGCAAGAAAAGGACCATAAGGAGTGAGAGACTTGGCCGGTTAAGATTTCAAATTGACCTGGAGCGCCCTCTGCAGACAACAGAGGCAATGACAAACGATAGAACAGTGAATCCAAGCTGTAGCCTTTAGCTAACATGCTAATAAAATCGATGGCGCTGTAATGAACGCATTTTGAGCGCAGAACTGCTCAGAAGTAAAGATGTGACAATGTATCGATCTTTCGATATATCGTGAAATTTTGCAGGACAATATGATACTGATACTTTTTTCCTATATCGATGCTTTTGATGATGTCACGCATATTAATGACCAACGTCATGCATATTAATGAGTCACAGTCAATAGAGGCCAATAATGATCAAGAATTAATTTTGAGCAATTGGACCAAACATCACGTGTTGTATTGAATCGAGGTTCCCACCCCTACTCAGAACGGTTCTGGAGCTGGATTCAGAGCATTAAATTGGCTTTGAAATTTGTCAGAAAAATAGCAAAACATGTTTTCCAAAAGTATTCAGGATAAGAAGTGTTGGTCCTTTATCAGCAGGCAAATAGTCACAATCGTTTTAGAGCGATTATTGTCCAAATGAGAGTATTCTGTCACACTCCGGGAGACGTCCACACAGCGCTCCACTTCCCTGGGCCCGATCCAAAAGCAACAGGGGATTACGCATTAGGCAGCTGTCGGGACACCTACTCCAGGCCGGAGAGGAAGGGAAGGAACCGGCGGGGCGTGCTGTGCTCTGCGGAGTTCAGGAGGGAGAACGAGAGACTGTTTATGGAAAAAGGACGCCACTTCGTGTACACAATAATAATGAAGCTTTGGAGCGCTTAATAAAAGCCACTCGCCCAGACCAAGTGCAGTTTTTGCGTTTTGAGTATTGCATATATTGCTGTCACAAGTTAAAGAATAAGGCATTTGTTCACTATATGTTTCGCAATGTGTTTCTGTTTCAAAACAATGGGTATCGTTACTCTTCTTTTAAAAGTAACTCGACAAGTTTTGGTGTTACTCCTCGAGAAAGCGAACGCGTCATGTGACTGCGCTACTAAAGTAACCAGAATCCAAAGTTCCAGATAAGAAAGTATTTGCCGATCATGTTTAGTGACGCTGAAAGCTCCACGTTTAAGCTAAACCCTACAAACAACAGCTTGATATAGTAAATGCAAAGATAAAAATGTCATTTATAGCGATGCACCGAACCAGCTTTTTCACTTCCGATACCGATACCAATACCTGAGGGGTTGAATATCTGCCGATATCCAATATTAACCGATACCAAGAGACGTTCTGAAAAGTGACTGCTGTGAGTGAATAAGTGAATGTTTCTCTTTTCTCCATTTTAAGATCAATAAAGTCTTATCTTTCCTTGATGTTTTATCTATGTATAAACTAATGGAAAAACATTTAACAAGGATCATTGGACTTTTCTACACTAAATATCCTCAATCCTTCACAAACGAAAATACAAACACTTGGCCACTCCAGTAGTGGCTATTTTATTTTATAAGGCTACTTTAGGTATTTCTATGACAGTTTCTGACCCAGCCTTGATTAGTTGCCGCTAGCATTAGCATGTTGTTGTTAGCCGTGGCATTTTGTGCGGTGATCAAAAATACGTTTGCGGAGGTTAAAAATAACTCAGCAATTGAATTCTCTTCTTAGCTTCAAAATGACATACAGCATGCCCATACTCACTTGGATTTAGTTCTGTTTAATTCTGTTTTTAAGGCAGCAAGAGCCAAAACAGGTATCGGTTCAGTATAGTATAGTATAGTATTTTCCCATTATCGGCTCCGATATCCGATACCAGTGTCGAATCGGTATATCCCTAGTGATTTAAGTACAATATTCATACTAACATATTTGAGCCACAGTCTAACAAATGGCATCAGCATGTGGCATTTTAAAAAAGCGGTGAAACAGCAGGTCGGCCTTCGCAGAAGAGTATAGCACACAAGGCTTTTAGTGTATAATTCTTGTTTTTAAAATGATGTCCAAACAATATGTTAATAGTTCGGGAAAATCCCCTTTCCATGAAGCTAACATTTCTTGGGAAATAAACCTGTTTGTTTTTCACTGAGGAATTTTGTTTTCACGTGTATTTTTAGTAACTCTACTACAAGCCGTCCTCCAAAAATCTTGGACAATAGCCTGCCAGCTATGTTATTGTTATTTTAAAATGCTTCATTCTAGGGCTGCACAATAAACAGCCAAATAGAGAATTTTAGAAGGTTCTATCTGTGCTCTAAAAAGTGGAAATGGGCAATACAAAACAGGGTCTTGAAATCGAAGCTTACAAATTGAAAGCGACACAGGTGTTTACATTTGTTTATTATACGATACGAAACACAATACGAAACACCATTGCAAAGCTTAAAAAAAACCTAAAATTAGCCTCTGTAAACCATAATCATTTGTAGGACTAATAATGTGGGTTTAATATTTTAAGTAATTTTGGGAGGTATGCAGGGCACTGGTGTAGGATCGAAACATTTTTGCCGAGTGCGGTGGAAAATGCAGCGTGTCAAAGTGAAGCGATTGTGGAATATGAGAATTTGCGGATCTCGGGGAATTCGATTAGGCCTAACAATGGCTGCCGCGGCTTAATTCTGCTCACAGCCTTTAATACTTTTTTTTTTTTAATGAGTAATTGATCATTCATTCGTCAGCCGTGTTCCATGAGTTCCACATCGGCTAAATCATCCTGTCCACATGGCTGCCCTTCCTGGAAAGCCGCACATATCAAATCTAAATTTACATGGAGTTGTCGTCGTCGTCCATAATATCTATTGCGTCCAACACGCTTTGTCTGCACCGGTGATTTTAACAGTTACACCCACACATTTTGCATTAGGGAAGCACATTGCATGTGGCTGCTCGGGGACGGAGTTTGCTAAATGTATTAATGGCCTAATCAATTTGGTTTGTTCCTGTACAATGTTATGGCAGACAGTAATTAGTCACGACATCATAATCTGCCTTTTGCATTGCCCTTTATCTGAAACGATGTTCAAACATTGGCCAGTGCAGAAGTAAATATAAATATAGTATGATATATTTTTTACATTGAATATGTGCTGCTTTATAGTTTGTATCTGTACAGTAATTGTTGGACTTGCTGCGTGCATCGGAGTGTGGGCTGGCGTTTTGTGTGCATAGATATAGAGTGTTTACTTCAGTGATTACATTATGCCTGTCTGATGCTTAGCACCAATTAAAAGCCACAGCGTTTTGTATGAACCAATTCATCTCTCAGCGATAACGAGACTCTTTCAGACACTGGCAGACACCTCATTTATCTCCCTCTTAAGGCGCTTTTGAACTTAAGTACACTGACGTCTCTGGCTTCTGAATGAGAACTTACTTTTGTGACTTCAAAGTAAAGAAACTACTCACAGTCCCCCACCACCACCAGCACCAAAACATCAAATTAGTCTTATCTTTCTACACATTCGGCGCCGGGGACAGGCGTTTTTGCTGCCTCCTCAGACATGACAGTCGGTCCGGTGGTGTGCGCTGATACGGGCCGGAGCAGGCGTCCGTCGAGGTTCTCGCTGACACTGGTGGGCGGCTGATTGATGCGTGTCTTGCGGCTGTGGGCTCCGTTTACAAAACCCATTCACGTTTTTCCACTGAGACTTTTGTTTTTCTATAAAACTAAGGCACTATATTTTCATGAACTAAATCTAAATAATGGATAGAGCCAGGTTTAAATGTATGGTTTTATGTTTTTGATATAGTAATTGCAAAGGTTTTTTTCATGGGGGATTTTCGGATTGTGTTTAGTTTTTGAATACGCTATTTATTTAAATGAAAAATCGAAAACAAAAAAATAATCAAATTTTGCACTTCAAAGCTCAGTCAGGCTAGGAATTTGATATAAAAAAAAACTCTGAGAAAACCTTCTAAAATATTATTGAGTCCAAGAATAGAAAGTTTGGAGTTTGTAGGACCTACTCAAATGGTGATATTGTTGTTGAGTGTAAAGAAAACCTCATTTGGGGAAAAACAGACCTAAAGTTTTGTACTGTCTACACATGTGCCAGTACATTTCTTGCGTCTTTAGCCGTGGCCATGGCTGTCTCGGAGAAATGAGAAAAAGAAAAAAAAACATTTGGAATACACCGTCATCTCGGTTGCCTTTCGTGCCACACGTAGATACCAAACATATCAATATACTGTATGTCTCACATTAAAAAAACATTGCCCACTGCGTGAAATATCGATGTGTTCATCTGCTGTGTCACTGTTATGTGCGCCCTCACCCACTTCAAAATCTAGTGGAGAATCTTGTCACCAATTTAAAGGGACTATACGGAGTTTAAAAATTAAAATAATCTGTATTTTCTACCCCCTACTTGCTCCAGCCATGTCCTAATGTGTAAGATGAGCCCAGACCTGTTCACCACAACTGCCTCTAAAATCCTGCACTGTCACTCAAACAGTTGTTCATTTGGGTCCGAAGTGCCATCATGCACGAGCATAATATAGAAACTGCAGTTACGCGTAAGACCTGAGGTGGCAGTATAAAAATGACTACTTCCATCGAGTCCCTTTAAGACCTGAGGAAGTGGGTTAGTCGAGAAACGTTGGCTGTCTTGATTTATCGGCCCTTGGGATTAAATTGACCTGGAATTGTTTGTAAAAACCAGGCCCGGGGGCTAAATGCGGCACCTTTTAGTTCTTGAATACGGCCCGCGTAACACCTACAGGACGCAACCACCAACAGCCTTGATCAGTGCTGAAAACAGCCGTCACTAAACAGAAAGTTACTATTTTTTCCACGTAGTTTAGATTATTTCAGTCTGTGTGAGAATTGAACCAGTTTGGCAACACCGAACAGTGCAAAAACCCAATGTGGCCCTTGGCGTGCGGGATGATGTGTGATGTTTAGGAAATACTCCAAAGCCAGAGTGGATGTTTAATGGATTAAATTAACGCAACGCCATCTGTGAAGTTAAAATGCAAAGGGCTTCTGGAAATGGGTAATGATCCTAAACACAGCTCAAACTCCACGATGGACGACCGCAAGAGGTGCAGGCTGAAGGTTTTGTCATGGACTTCCCAGTCTTCTGATCGAAACACCTTTGAAGATCTGTGGATAGACCTTCAAAAGAGCAGTACGTGCAAGACATACCAGGAATCTCTGTTTAATGTTATGGGAATGTCTCATCTGTAACCTTTGGGGATAATTTCGCCTTCCCCTTGCTTCATTGTTCACATCAATAGTAATTTTGCCCATTTAGCCAGGTATCAGTGCACACAACAGATTTTTTTCTTTTCCTGCCCTGTCCGTCAGAATGATGGAGAGTAATTATCTTTAGCAAACAGTCGCTTAAGCTCGTATTTTGCCATGATTCCGGCGCAGCGTGGCATCTATTATTGCCGTTAATTGTACAATCGATTCGTCCTGACATGCTCGGTCCCAACCCAGCGTGCGTAACTAAACTGCCGAACGCTCGCGCTGTAAGGTTAAAAGACCCCAATGAGAAACCGCCAGTGGTCCGCAAAAGATCAGCCTTTTTTAATATGCGGATTGCGGAGAAATATGACATTCCGGCTTCTTTCGCTATTACTTTGAAAAGGCGATGTTGCATGAAGTCAATGGGAAATCACAGACTGTGTCCAAATCTCGATAGCGGGCTCGGAGGGAAAAAAAAAAAAACGGCGAGATAAGCCGTTAACCACGGCAAATAAAACGCGCCTCATTTGATCAAAGCCCGGATCCGTACGGGCATGCAAGTCTGAAGAGAGTGCAAAGTTGACAACCAAAGTGGAGGGGGGGAAGAAAAATGAGAAAGAATGTCAGCTATGGAATAAGGGGATTATATTGAGCTCTTGTGGGTCAATTGGGGTCAGGGAGGATGATGGGAATGGCTGAAGCATAAACTAATCATATGTAATAAAGTCCAGCACATGCTCTGGATCAGACTGACCTCGTTTTTTTTCTCCCTAGCCATGGGAACATCGAGAATATATCCAAATATACAATGGGCGGCTGGATTAATGCGCTTACATAAGACGCTGCTTAGGATCTGTGTCAGTGGATGACTCCGACTGGACATGGCTGATAGCGACTAATGGAGTAGGGCAATGTCATTAAGAAGTCAATGTAATGGAGGTTTGTAAGAGTACAATAGCTGCGGGATATACAAGCAGACAGTGTTACATTATGGGAACATATTTTTTTTTGTTTTTATCTATGCATCTTTTTTGAACTTTTATGTCATAATTTTATGGCATCAACTCATTAACAGTGTAATGCCTCATTTGAAAGCTAAGACCGACAAAAGCGATCGTAACTATTTTGTCATGTTGTCGCCACGTTATTTGTCGCATTTTTAATGTGTTTTTGTCACGTTTTTGTTGCTTTTTTTTTGCCGCTTCTTTTTGTTGTTGAAGCTTTTAGATTTAGGAAATGCCAAACTGGAGACAATGTGCTTGGGCCAGGTGGGGGATAAGATGTAAGGGCGAGACACGGCAGGTGAAAACAACGCCGAGATTATTAGCTAGTTTTCTCCCTTAACATCTTTAGTTGTAAGGTCAGAGTTCAAAATAAAGCAAACGCACTTTTTGCGATGCTTATTTTATGATGTTTTGTCTGCTAGCAAGCTGCAACTACAACAGCGCACCAGCCGGTTTCCTACGCTTATTCATTCACAAAAATCGGCATGTTTGGTATCCACGTGTAGCACGAAAGACCATCGAGATGTCGCTGTAAACCAAATATGGTCAATTCCTCCGCAAGACCGCAGTGGCCATAGTGCAGCTAAAGACGGGAGAAACATACACACACGTGCATGTGTGGAAGTTACAAAACATCCAGTCCATTTTCTTCAATTTAGGTTGTCTTTGCAACAACGTCTTGACTTTGGTTGCCCCTACAGACTCCAAACCTTCCACTCTTGGACTTAATAAATCAGACTGGGAATTGAATGTAAAAATCACTCTCAAAGCAAAACAACAACTACTAAATATTGTTGAGTGTTGAACCACAAAACACTGGGCAACATTTTTATTATTAAATATTTTTACACTTACACTTACCCCTTTGAAAAACTAAAATCATATTTCAACAAAATAAAACCATACATTTAAACATTCTTTTATATCCAATTTCATACACCTTGGACACAATGAGTCCCAAAGGCCTGAATGAGGAGTTCAACCATAGACCTTACCTATGGCTGGTATTCCAATGCTAAGTGTCTACCCCAGGGTAAATGTAAATATTGTACATTTGTGTACACATGTCTGTAGTTGTATCGGTTTGCCTCACTTAGATGAGCCTACACACATCTATTTCTATTGTCTGATGCAAGGACATGTATAGATTTTGTCCATGCACTTGTTACTTTTGTCATGGTTGGAGGTGGAGTGAAGAAAATAAAACCCAAAATGCAGGACTGCAACAAAACTGGTGATGTTTAATGAATAATGAATGCCAAAATCCAGAGATACCAAAACTCAAACAAACCGGGGCTTACATAGACAATGACACGACAAAGGACCAGGGAAACACAGGGGTATAAATACATGAGGAAACAGTGAACAGGTGAAACACATCAGGGCGGGGCAGACAATCAACACAAGGGAAGCAAAGCAAAAATCACACAGACCAAAAAGACATGTCAAAATAAAACACCAAGGTCAGATAAAACAAAAAGCAAAAACAAAACAGGGTAAGTAAAGGTCGAATCGTGACAACTTTTTTAATTTGTAAATCTTTTGGACTGAGATCATGCAACACCACAACTTCCTGTGATGTATCCTGTCACCCATGTGACCCATGTAATCAAGTGCTGTGTACATGTACAGGTATTTTTGAGCTGCTTTGAAGAAGGGCCCGAAACATCACTGTGGTGTCAAAATTGTTTAAAAAGAAAGTGAGCATTCTATTTATGTCTATATGGAAGCATACAATGACAGTTTGATTTGCCCCCTTGATAAATATTGACCCTTATGCTGCAACACACATTTGTCCAAATCAGTGAGCCCTTTGAGCAGTCCTGACCATCGTGAAGCAAGTCAAAAGTTGCTCATGCATCAGTGTACGGTATTAGCTTCCCCGTGGCGGCTGACCGTAATCGTGGCAGGGGGTATAAATGACCTACTCCCTCCTGCTAAATTATTGATGTGAGTGCTGGTAGTAGTGACATTACTCTGTCAGCGGCTTGGCCCAGTGTGCTCCGTGTGTAAAGTCACTGTCAATGGGAGGTGCAAATACAGCCGCGCAGTGTTAGACCGAGCAGAGTAAAGCTGTTCGTCAAAAAAAACAAAAACAGATCTGCAACAAATCGCGCATGACTCATCAGCTCTACTACTTGATTTGAAACGTTTACTTCATTGTTTTATTCGGTTTTCCCAAAGGCTTGTTATTGTTTATTGCCACAGTGATTTTGAATTCAATGCAAAAAAAACCCCCAAAAAACGCAAATGTAATTACCGCAGAAGCAAAGGGAAAACAGCCCAGCGGTGGACGTATAATATCCCGAGGGGGAATAGAGTAAGCACAAGCACACATGCAAACTGTTGAGCGGCAGAATCAGCTGTGTGCGGTTATAAGCTCTTCCGCTGTCAAATATATTAATAGCTGGCTATAAATAAATCGGAACTGCAGCCGTAAATATTTACTCTGAGTTCATGACTTTATTTACAAGGCATTTAAACTTGTAGAAACTCATCTACTCCCTGTATTTCTGCACAATATCACATTATTGCCGAGAGAATGAGGTGAACCTTAAAATACTGAATGGACTTATGAGTTCATTCAAATGGTGAAAGAGTGGTTCTGGACATCACAGAGTCCAGAACTTAACCCCACAGAGAATCTTTGGGATGTGCTTGTTGAAAAAGTGTAATACAACACTGGATGGGACACTGCAGAAACGTATTGAAGCAATGTCACAGGGAATGTGCGCCGCAACTAAAGCTAAAGGCGGTCCAACAAAAGTAGAGCAGTTTAGAGTTGACGTGATAGTTCAGAAAGTTGTTTTGGGACAAAAATACATTATCTTCCACTGCTTCTGTAGCGTCTAGCTTCTTTCAGCTGCGTCTTTTAGTTCAGGGCAAACCCCTGTTATCCCGTAGTGACCTCGGAAAGGACATACATGCTTTTATCAGTTCCGGCGTCGACTACTGTAACTGGTATCAAGCAGTCCTCCATACATCGCCTTCAGTTGGTGCAAAACGCTGTCCGCCTTTTGACAAACACACCCACACATTTGATAATTTAATTGTGTGTGCAAATGTGCGATTAGTTTAAAAAAAAATTTAATAATACTGCGCCTCCACCACTGAAATCATTTGTTCAGCTCTGTTCTGAGCAGATGACTAGGAGCTCCAGGTCCACGAGTCGCAATGACTGTAGAGTAAGGCCTAAACGTATCTCAGCCTTTGCGCAGACATCCTTCTCATACAAAGGCATCAAAGAATGGAACAAACTCCCACAGAGTCTGAAACTTTCCTTAGACCTGAAAGATTTCTCTCATAATACAAAAAAAGTGCTGTTGGAAAACCAGTCATGTCAGCACTGATAACTGTAAATGTAAATATGACCTTTAGTGATGTTTTATGTTAGCCTGGCTAACGCCAGACTAAAATCACAAGTGATATTTAGTCTGGTGACCACCAATTCATTTTCTCGTAGGAGAGGTGTGGTTTACGATTGTCCATAGCCGTTTATTGGGCGCTACGAATGTCTCTCATGCGTCTGCACGTAGCCATAGCCAATCCTATCATGGTATCAGATGACGTATGACTACCTGATGTAAACTTTTGAGCTAAACTATTTAGAACACGGTCTAAAGCTTGATCGAAAGATGGCATCGCGTCTGCAGCTGTCATGTTGGATCCGTAAATATATATATATATTTTTATCCCTAAACAAACTACAAGCTTCCGTATGTCAAATAGCGCGTCATCGTCTTACCGTCCCTCCTCGTTCTGTGATTGGTGCCCAAATCCATGGAAAAATGTCGGCCATGGTCCCCAGGCTGTTGTGAAGTTCGAAAAGATTCGAGCGCACAGAGCAGTCTGGCGTTAGCCAGGCTAGTTTTATGTAGTAATTTTAGCATGATTCTATGTGGACTGATGGTTGCTGAGTGGTTAAATATATTTCATATTGTAAATTTTGTATCTCACCTGCTCTGGGACTGCAGATGGAAACTAGCTCAAGCTAAATCTGGTGCAAAGCATCTTTAATTAATGTGTTTGCACATTGTCCCTGTTGAAATAAATTAATAAACTAAACTAAACATTGCCCCGATCTTGTCCTCCTTCCACTGGCTCCCGGTCAGTTTTCGAATTGAATTTTAAATAATTTGTTTTTAAAGCTCTTCATGGACATGCTCTCCCCATATCTGTCCGAGCTTCTGTCCATCCACCGCCCGTGCAGAGCCTCCTCTCATGGTTTTGGATGTGCCCAGGTCCAGGCCGTGGGGTGATTGTGCTTTTGCCCTTGCAGGGTCTAAACTGTGGAACTCGCTTCCAATGGAGCAGCGAGTCATCACTGACCCGCCACTGTTTAAGTCCAGACTAAAGACTCACTTATTTAGACGTAACGCATTGTGCTGAATTTTGTCTTGTTTTGCCTGTGTTTTTACATTTTATGTCATTTAATGTTGACGTTTTTCTATTTTGTGTTTTTATGGAAAAAGCTTTGTCTGCCAAGGTGTAGTTGTGACTTTTCTAATATTAGAAAAGTCATTAGCCAGTGCTGCGGAAAAATCAAAAACAAATTCAGACAAAAATGTACATTATTCAATAACTATCTTGAATCGGTTTCAATCAATCAAACAAACTTTATTTATAATACCGAAAGGTATCACAAAGTGCTTTACAGTTTAATCTGCTTTGTTTGAAGCTTTCACAGTGTATGAATGTGACGCTGGCCAAAAGGGCAATTTGGTTAAATTGTACCATTACAAACTTTTAAAGATACATATTGATCAGTTTCTGCCTACTTTAATGCTGGGTTCCAGGTGGTACATTTCTGACCTTGCACTTTGAAAAATGCCTTGGAACACAGCTCGATGTGGTAATTACAATGGTTATTTAGCATGTTTTGAATAATATCTGGTGTGGGAGAACATTCATATAACATTAGCATCATATTAGCTGTAAGCATTAGCCGTTTTGTTTACATCGAGTAGGGCTGTCCCGAGAATTACTATATCGACTTAACGTTCACTAAATAACAGATAAACGATACATTTTTGGCCTCAATCTTTATTATTTAGTTGCATTTCCCCCTTATTTTTTTCTTTGTCAAACTTTAGATTTTTAAAGCAAATGTTTATTGCAATTTTGTGGTATTTTAGGATATGATTATGCACTTTTAGAACAGAGGTCATTTTTATGCTTTAGAGTTGATAGTATCTAGTATCAGAGTCAGTAATTTAGTGTATTGCCTCAATATATCGAACTTCAAATTTGCTATTGTGACAGGCCTATATACGAGTTTATTCCACTGGAACGCTCTGAGGTCATTAGTCGTCATTTTCAAGTGAAAAATGCCAGCTATACCAGCAGCCATAAGTCCATGGAAAGCTGTCCGTTAAATTCAAATGAGAATCCCAAATTTGACCATTTGAACATTTTTGACATTTTCTTCACCTGTGAACCGTATGAAAGACGCGTTTACTGTCTGAGTTTAACCTAGCAAATCAGATGAGCTATAATCCAATTTTCCGCCCATGATTAATATTGTGCCCTTTGTTATTTGTGGCATATGAACCATGCCCCGGTCGGGATTTCTTTTATCGCGTGACCCGACTAACCTTGAAGCCTGATGAGTGTGCCCCTTCCATAATGAGTGGCAGTAGCCCGTCATTAAGGACTCGCTTTCAAGGGAGCTACGCGACGCAAATGGGATCGGCCCAATCTTCCGACGGGATCAAGCTGCCCCGGTAATTGCAGATGGGAATACAAGCTTGAACTGTAAGTCGTTTGCAAGTGGTGCCGCGGTCAAATGAACGGGGACGCACTCGGTCTCATCTGTGGATAGTGTAGATGAATTCTCGCACGGTACCTCTAGAGTTGCTTTGTTGGTAAATACTGTACATCATGAACGGCTAAAAGATGGATTAGAGGGTTAGTGGATTAAGTTTAGTGTTAACCCTGGTTTTGTGGGACTACAAAGCTGGATAACCTTCTAGCAGGGTAGATACTCAATGGAAATATGCCCTTAGCACAAAACCTTACTGTTGACTAGGTTTAGTTCGCAACTAAGATAAGAATACAGCTCTTTGACCAATCAGAGGAGATAATCCTCCACTTTGTCACCCAAACTCTGTGGTTTGCAGAGGGGAGTGTGGAGCAGAGAGAGGAACGGAGGAAGCACCTTGAGCAGCTGCTAGAGAAGTCCTTTATTTGAGCGCACATGGATTTTATAGGACCATTGTGTTTTCCTAGTCACATGTGGCTGATGCAGATTTTAGATGACGACATGAAAAAGGCTTATTTCTCGTTCACAGAATAATACGAGACAAAAAATGTTGTTTGTCACTAAGCTTTACACAAACTTTAGAGGCCGTTTTCTCACCTTTGAGCTATTCTGAGTTCCTACATTCAAATGGCCAAATATTCTCCAAATATTATCAGATTTCCATGTGTTACACATTGCTGTAAAGCTAGGCGCATTGAGTTGCCTTGTGTATGAAATGCGCGGTATAAATAAAGTTGCCTTGCCTTGCCTTGCATTGGAGACTACACTTTCATAATCTGTGAATAACTCAAAATGCCCGAGAACCTTGGTTCAGACTCGTGCCGTTCATGGCGTTGTAGAATATATTGGTCATGAGTTTAGTGATCGATTCCGTATTCAGTTGAACTGTGTCTGTGTCTTTTCCATGATTGGCCGCTTGGCGCTGACTCCTCCTGTTTCACTTGAACATGCACACAAATCCTGAGAGAAACCCAGGGTTAACTTCACTGACTGATAATGCGCTCTGTAGTACCACTTACCCAAAAGCTCCATGTCTGGGTTAGAGGATCTAATCCAGCTTAAGTTCAACCAGCTTTGGCCCTCTAGGGGTTGGCAAGTTTTCCTGTTTTGCTGTTTTTGTTTGGTTGTCCTTCATCTAGTCAAAAGATTGAGAGTTGAATTACCCGATGGTGGACCAATGTCATATCTACTCAAATGATTTCATTCAAGTGAAGTATAAAGTAGTGACTCAAATAAAACATGTTTTGGGGAAAACGCTTGATTGATGATTTTGTAGTGGTGAAATCCAACAAAGAAAATAATAATAATAAAATCATTTCAAATTTGGGATATTTCTAATCAAAGCACAGTGAAAAAATGAATGAAAGAAACAATTGCAGCAATAAGGTTTTTGTTGTTGTTGCTCCTCGAGTAAGAGCATCGAACTTGTCAGTTTTCTGAAGCTTGGGCCTGGTTACCAAAATGGGAGACAGTGTGGGAATACCTCTGTGACAATGGCTTCTTAAATGCCCTGTACCTGATTTTCTTAAATATTATATCCATCGTCTCATCCCTGTGAAGAGGTTAGGAATGTGTAAGGAAAGTTAGGAGTGAGTTTGGACACAACTAACAATTCATTTACTCGCTCCTTCTTTCTTTCGTGGTCACAGAGTGTTGGCAGCTACGGCTCAAAAAATCCTTGCCACCACCAAGTCCTCTCCTTATTTCTCCTTCAACAAATATGTGCCAGTTTTGTCAAATCATCATGTGACAAGTTTGCAAAGGCGACCCCCAAACAAAGGGACCTCTAGATTACGGCCTCTCCAAACTGATTTGTCCATGTTTAGTCAATGATGCTAAGAGAGTGTGTGTCCCTAACCATGAGGAGCAGGTCATGACTCCAGTACGTGACGCGTTGACGTTTCACTTTTGTTTATCGTCCCGAGGCCGGGTGCTGCCTCGCCCCCCCCTGATGCACGTTAGCAGAAAGAATCGTTCAGTAGCCCCCGTGTGACCACCAGCAGACAGTACCTCCGTTCATCTGAACAGTGGCTTGTTTGTTAGGCGTTAGGTTGATGCGTTTACGTAATCAACAAACACCACTTTTGTTGTTTGTTCAAACTCATTTTCGCGTTGTCTCGTGGAAATGAAGCCGTTCGCGGCAAAAGAACACAGCCACGGTTTGTTTTTGCACAGCGGAAAAGATTGGATCGTTTGCTCTGTTCATTAGGTGGACGGAAATGCATATACGCGAGGAGAGGAAGCACGACGTAGCATAAAATGATTGTTATTGTAGTATCAGCTAGCGCACAGCCAGGCTGAATGGAAATGCAGCGCACGATTTTGAAATGAGCGACTACAATTAAACTGGGTAGTGACGGAATTGTATGATGAAAAAGAATATTGCAAAATATTACTTACAATAAAAGTAAAAGTAAAAGTTGCTCAGTCATATTATTACTTAACCTCTTAACCCCCACTTTCACGGAGCATGTTTACCCAAATCTAAAAGCTTCTTAGAGCATATAGGCGGCTTCAAAAACATGAATAGGCTTCGGAAGGGACAAACCCTGTGGCCAACTTTTACCTTTTTATTTTGGAACCAGTGAAGTAGAAAGTATTATACTTACCTCTCCAATGTCGCGGAGTAAAATAATGAGTTCTCAACAAAAAGACTACTCAAAGTACAAATCCTGAAAAACTCCACTCAAGTAGTGTACCTGAGTAACCTCTGCATAATAGATCGAGTACTGCACTCAAAGTGTGTTCATCACGCTGCTAGTGATTTGTTAGCATGCTGGTGCACTACGAAAAGAAAATATCAAGCATTGGCTTAAATTGGCTTGACGAAATGTATCTTGTTTAGAGTGGTTTTCACTCATTTAGACTTTTTTTGCTGATCTGATCAAGAATACTTTGCTTGATTGATGTCGTTTCAGACTAGTTCTAAGGTCATTTTGCTTAAAATAAGAAAGTAAAGCTGAGAATGGGATAAGACCAATTTTCTGGCAAAAAAAAACAACCTAAAATAAACACAAAATGTATTGAAACAAGTCAGAAACCTCTCAGAACAAGTGAAATAATCTACTAGGCCAAATGCCCAACTAAATCTTAACTAGTTAAAACAACTCAAATTTGGATCATTATGCTCAACTAATCTAGTTGATATCTTTTTACAGTGTGGATAAAAGGAAAGCCAGTATTTCTACATTACATTTTTATTTATTTATTTAATATGGACATAGCAATTAACATTGGACGAACCAGATGCGAGCCCTGACACCTCACCATGAGGCCAGAGAACAGTGGTGACACACAGTTGTTCAGACATTTAAAAGTCAATTTCATTATACTAAAATTTACAAAGTTTTCAAAAGTAAAAAGCTTGTGCTTCTGTATGATATCACAATGATGCCATCTCAGAGGTTTCTTGTCCAATATCTTAATTGCCTGTTTATATTGTTTACTACTTTTTTTGTATCATTAAAAATGAAAACCAACACTGTTTTCTCTCCACATTGTCTTTTCCTTGCATTGGCATTATTTATATTATATTATATTTAAATATTATGCTAAAGTACCCAAAAGAATGTGTATGGTCCACAATTATGTGTCCACTTTACATTATGCTATATGTTCATATCGTACCTGTGCACTCAAGCAATTGCGTTTACATAGAAGCACAAGTCCTCCCCTTCTGTTACTAAATTGCTCTCCACACACAGTACGCTTCTGAAAGCCACTGTTGCCCCTCTGCGGCCTGTGCCTTGTGTATGTGAGGACACTGGTTAAACAGAGAAGCAGGGGTCACAACAACAGTGCATTTCAAAGGTGGCTCCGCGTGTTCCGGCTGAATTGTAAACGCGTCCATTACTATCTAGGTCAAGCCATCAGCGGCCCGGAGCGGTCACCGGGATCATCTGTGGCACCGCGACTCATTCAGAATCAGCCGGCGCCGCTTTGTGTCCGAACAAACACCGCCCGTCGATCGTGACCCATGTTGCGGTTGTAATGCTTTGCTTTAGTTTGGAGAAAAAAGATGAATAGCAGTTACAATTGCTTGTTTATGTAAGCGCTTTGTAGTACAGGAGTTTTCCATCCTAGCAAAAGGTTTTCAAAAAGGAATTGGATTTCAGGTTCTATGGCAGATATAACTCCTGCAGTATCAGAAGACGGTGAGTTGTTTGGCTGTTTTGAAATGCAGGTGTCTTTTTTTGCATGTATGTGAGTTTTTGTTTGTATTCACTTTCTGGCCACAAAACTAAATTCCTAACTGACTCCTAATCAGATCTGACTTTCTATTTGAGAGAAGATTATTGTTTTAACCTCTTACCCCACGCCTTAACTGAGCGCATTTTCTCCAAGCTTCTTGACTGGAGAGTTTACGGCCTATAGGCCAGTGTAATGCCTCATTTGAAAGCTAAGCTCTTTCCTTGTTTTTGTTGGCACGTTTTTGTTGCTTTTTTGTGTGTGCATGTTTTGGTCACATTTTTATGGCTTCATCACAGTTACATAACACAAAAAAAATGAAATGACGCCAAAACACAACAAGTATACAACGAAAACGCAATAAAACAAAAAAATGCAACAAAAACAACAAGGAAAGGACAAACGAGGAGGTATCCACGCAAGACTCGCAGCTAAGCCACACATGCCTTCTGTCCCTACAATTGTTCTGGCTAATGGACGTTCACTGGAGAATAAAACAGATTAACCGCTAAGCTCTTCCCAGAAGATGGTGAAAGACTGTTGTGGGGCAGAGGGAGCTGCGCAGGAGGATGGAGGAGGTGTAGGAGCTAACCAGTGCAGGACACCACGCTCTGAAACAGGGACAAACCCAGGAGGCATTGCACCGTTTCAGAGGAGCACTGAAGGCAGCCAGGTTTCCTTTGGGTGCTACAGTTTCCCCGACCTCCAAAACATGCTGGTCAGGTCGGACCACAGTGGTGGCTCAGGACTAACACCTGAACACAATTCTGTTGTACGTTTGTACAATGACAAACACAGCACTTACTTACGTACGGCCATACCGCCTTTGCTCTGCCCAATCCCGTCAGACCTCGGAAGCTAAGCAGGGAAGGGCCTGGTCGGTACTTGGATGGGAGACCGTTTGTGAACACCTGGGTGAATGTAGTATTGGTGTATTGGTGGTGGTCGGATGGCGCAGACTGGCTGCTGCCTCGCTTCCATCAGTCTACCCCAGGGCAGCTGTGGCTACAATAGTAGCTGACCACCACCAAGTATGGAGTGAATGAATAATGTAACTGTAAAGCGTCTTTGAGTGTCCAGAAAAGCGCTATATAAAACTAATGTATTATTATTATTACTTAAAGATACTTAAAGCTGGAGAACAAAACTTAGCTTTCAAATGAGGCGTTACACTGGCTGTAAGCTGTCCGGTCAAGAAGCTTTTAGAGTTGGGTAAAGCCGAACTGGAGAAAATGTGATTAGTTAAAGTGGGGGTTAAGGGTTTTTAATAAGTTTACACCAAGGACAGTTCAAGATCAGCCATAATATTTCCTTTTCATTGTATCTAAAAAAATAACGTAAGCATGATAATACACTGTCACAGCACACCTTCACACCGTACTGCACTGCCTGACCAGAAAAAAAAAGTCACCACCAAAGAAAGATCACTATTATGGAGTGTTAGAGAAAATGGAGAAGCTGAGGAGGCTGCTGTAGTGGAGAGGGGGTGCATGAGTATTGTGACACAAGCGGTGACAGGTAGAAGGAGAGGGGAGAGAGTGCATTGATATAAATGACTCTACCGGTGCCATGACAGCTGCAGTAGGTGTTGGGAAGCAAGAAATAGCCCACGGACTTCCTGGTTAATTGTATGCTTCAGCTTTTTCTGCATGGGCATTCTTTCGATATTTATTTAAAGCAGTGCATGTTTTGATTGCGTTTGTCATTTCGGTGAGGCATATTCTAGCGCGGTAAACAGAGAGCCTATAAGTGTCAAACAGTGTGACATATCGGCCCACCCCGGGACCACCAGCACTCCCCACTGGGCTGCTCTTCACTGGGAACCTCACGCCCACACACACCCGCCAACAAATACATATGTGAGCATGCTATATGAGTCACACCCAATGGCCGCTGGCTGCTCCGCTTTACGACCGCAACACTGGAGGCCGCCATTGCTCCGCCATTGCTGTAGTACCTCCATATAGCCGCTAGTCTCCCATTGAAAAGCATTGGACTTTAGGCATGTTAAAAACAACTTTAACGCCTGGTTTCTATTTTTTGAACACTTTCTACGGCTACATATTCCTCCTGAGATAACGCTGGGTTAGTCACAAAAAAGAAACCTGGCTGGTTTTTGAAAAAAAAAATGTGAACGCTCGTACTAATGAGGGTCAGACTGTTAGCATTGGAGATGCGCGAGCTACACGTCACACAAGGGCCGAGTCTACAGTGAAGATCCCGCCCTTATGCCCTTATTAGGAACATGCTTCGTCAGAGCAGGGGAGGAGGAGTCTGTAAATCTGCTATGATTTCCCCCTCGAACGTGGTCATTGTGGTAAACGGGGAGGAGTGAGGAGGAGCTGTCTATTCTTTTTAACGGTCTATGGTCACACCATACATACAATATTTGCCTTATGTTTCATACATGTCACTCGCCTCTCCTGTTCGGGCTGATGTTAAAATGCGTACTATACCCTAGGGCAGTGGTCAGCAACGTCCGGCCCTGGGGACAACTTTGGCCCGTTGCCAATATTTTTTGGCCCGCCAGAGGATATATATAAAAAAAAAAAAGTAGCCTAACAGAGACTTAATTGTTCTTTATCCGCAAATGTTTTGCCCCTGATCTTTGCTTGTGTTTGGCACAACATCATTCCACTGTTGCATTTTAACTCTAAGCAGCCTAACTTCTAGGTTAAATTGTGGTTTGTCCCGATCCTCATACTTTACCTCATCCAGGCGCTACAGCGCTGCTCACACAACTGCGGCGTGCCGGTGTTACGCCGAAAACTGCATGAACGCCTAAAAATGCACCCCCTCTTAAGGGCTGCCAACTCTCACGCTTTCACTGTGAGACACACGCATTTGAGTGCTTTCACACACTCTCACGCCACACTCCTCATATAATTGTTAAGAGACAGTCCTAGAAACCTTCCTGTCGTTGTTTCATCTGTGCGCGGTAAGAGGGGGTGCATTTTTCGGCGGTCATGCAGTTTTCGGCGTAACAGTGATGTCGCTGAATATTGTACACTTTACAAACGGAGATGACCTCGTTGCAGATGAGGCACAGAGGTTTGGCATTCACATATCCAGGTAGGATGAAACCATATGTGTCGCCATTCCTCCCTAAAACACCTGTTTTCACTGTCCACTTTTCTTTTTTGTCCTTTGGAAAGCGACATGTTTGTGATGCTAACTTAATTTTTTGCTAGTGCTGTGTAACCCGCGAAAATCCTCGAGATTCGGGGATAGTCTTGTTTCAAACAATATTTTATTTTTACATAAAAATATGTATAGTTTGGGGTTATCTAGTATTGAATATCCATGCATGAATAAATGATTTTTTATCAATGGATCGGCTGGCCCGCCACCTATCGGCATAAAAAAATATTGGCCCGAAGCCAAGCCAACTTGCCGACCCCTGCCCTAGGGTTATTTCATTATTTACAATTCAAAATCGCAATTTCAAAGGCAGTACTGGATCAATATGTCATTCTAGGCAAACAACAAAATATCAAAACTCAATATTACATATTTGGTTGATCATTTTTATCGATTGATCGCTGTGACAGGTAAGGGTTTAGTCATTTCTAAATTCAACACTGCAAAATAATGAAACCTTTGTAAGTATATGACTATACTGTATATACTTTACTTGAAATTAGATGCTTCTTCTTGAAGCTGCCCTCAGCTATGTATTTTTGAAAACATTTTGTCAGTAGTGAACCATGCTCTGCCCCTCCTCCCCTCACCTGGCTTTACCCCCTCACACACCCCCTCACTCCCCTCCACATGCTGCTCTGATGATGATTTCAGTGAGATACAAACATCTCAATAATCTTGTGAGCGACACACATTTTTCAGCATAAATAAGATATTTAACAAAGTAAACATTTTGAGACTTATATTTATTTGCTAAACTGCAACTTTCATATACACTCACCTAAAGGATTATTAGGAACGCCTGTTCAATTTCACATTAATGCAATTATCTAAATAACCAATCACATGGCAGTTGCTTCAATGCATTTAGGGGTGTGGTCCTGGTCAAGACAATCTCCTGAACTCCAAACTGAATGTCAGAATGGGAAAGAAAGGTGATTTAAGCAATTTTGAGCGTGGCATTGTTGTTGGTGCCAGACGGGCCGGTCTGAGTATTTCACAATCTGCTCAGTTACTGGGATTTTCACGCACAACCATTTCTAGGGTTTACAAAGAATGGTGTGAAAAGGGAAAAACATCCAGTATGCGGCGGTCCTGTGGGCGAAAATGCCTTGTTGATGCTAGAGGTCAGAGGAGAATGGGCCGACTGATTCAAGCTGATAGAAGAGCAACTTTGACTGAAATAACCACTCGTTACAACCGAGGTATGGAGCAAAGCATTTGTGAAGCCACAACACGCACAACCTTGAGGCGGATGGGCTACAACAGCAGAAGACCCCACCGGGTACCACTCATCTCCACTACAAATAGGAAAAGAGGCTACAATTTGCACCAAAATTGGACAGTTGAAGACTGTAAAAATGTTGCCTGGTCTGATGAGTCTCGATTTCTGTTGAGACATTCAGATGGTAGAGTCAGAATTTGGCGTAAACAGAATGAGAACATGGATCCATCATGCCTTGTTACCACTGTGCAGGCTGGTGGTGGTGGTGTAATGGTGTGGGGGATGTTTCTTGGCACACTTTAGGCCCCTTAGTGCCAATTGGGCATCGTTTAAATGCCACGGACTACCTGAGCATTGTTTCTGACCATGTCCATCCCTTTATGACCACCATGTACCCATCCTCTGATGGCTACTTCCAGCAGGATAATGCACCATGTCACAAAGCTCCAATCATTTCAAATTGGTTTCTTGAACATGACAATGAGTTCACTGTACTACAATGGCCCCCACAGTCACCAGATCTCAACCCAATAGAGCATCTTTGGGATGTGGTGGAACGGGAGCTTCGTGCCCTGGATGTGCATCCCACAAATCTCCATCAACTGCAAGATGCTATCCTATCAATATGGGCCAACATTTCTAAAGAATGCTTTCAGCACCTTGTTGAATCAATGCCACGTAGAATTAAGGCAGTTCTGAAGGCGAAAGGGGGTCAAACACAGTATTAGTATGGTGTTCCTAATAATCCTTTAGGTGAGTGTAAGTCTATAAGTGTTTTTTTTTTGGCATTTAGAAGATTAATGTTCAAATTTAGAACTAAGTTTACAGTTTAGAGTTTTTTTTCCCGCACCTGGAATTTACATAGAAAACAGTATGGCAAAAAAAAAAAAAAAAAATTTTTTTTTCACCCACGGGAAAGACTTAAAAAGCCATGGCAACCCTGGCTCAGAGCAATGCATGAAAATGAAAAAGTACAGGAGGGTCAAAGATTACTCAAACTTGTGTGAATCTTAAAACACGACTCCGGGCGTGTTTTTGATAAGGAAACAACATTGTAATAATGGTTGAAAGCTACTGTACCAGCAGCTTTGGGACTCTACTCTTCTAATTATCTTTGACTGCTAAGTTGTTATTCTAGTTGTAAATTGTCTCTTCCTGTAATCTTTCGCTTTCCTCTACCAAAAGAAACTCATTACACGTTTGCTTGCTGTAAAACCGTGTTTGTTTACAAGAAAGTTGGTGAGATTTGCAAAGATACAAGTTGAAGGAGCAAAGATTGGAAGGGAATTGGGTTTTGTGTGTGATGTGGGATGGTCTGTTTAGTCATTGATTAAAAAATGAATGGCATGATGACTTTACAGTGGAATTTTAACGCACGGTTCGAACCTTAATGTTTGATTAATGTGCCTCTGCAGCTGTAATAAAAGGTAGGTCACATATGCTTGGTCACCCCCTGAGCAAGGCCCTTCTCCCCGATTGCCAGTCCTGGTGGTTTGACTTTTATTTATTATTCATTTATTTTTTATTGTTTTATGACTTTTATTGATTTTAAATTGACTGTTTCTTATTGGTTTTAATGATTCATTATTTTAGCGTTTATTTTATTGACTGGCATGGCTACATTGAGATGTTTTTGTGTACTGTTTTTTATGTTGTATGTTTTATGTTTTATGTGCAGCACTTTGGAACTTTCATGTTTAAATGTGCAATAGAAATAAAGTGGATTGGATTGGATTCTGAACTGCCAGTGTGCTCTTCGAGACCTTCAATGCTGCAACAGTTTTTTTCTGTACACTTCCCCAGATCTATTTTGAGTGTCATAACAAATGGTGCTAATACTTATTTCAGAGTTTTATTTTTAAAACATTTGCAATCACTTTGTCATTATGGGGTATTGTGTCTAGATTGATGATTTTTTTTTTATTATTTCAACCCATTTTGGAATGAGGCTGTAACATAACAAAATGTGGGGAAAATGTAGTGGTGTCAGTACTTCAAAACTCTGTATGCACTGTATGACCAAGAGAGCGAATAGTTCATTATGCACTCCTGTCACAGTAACAGTAAATCGTGGTCGGCGTGCTAATAAATGACCACATTCAGGGGCTGAACAGCAGTGCCAGATCTGTGTCGTCTAAGAAAAATGCAGACAACCAGAAAGACTACAGCTGGCACACTATTGACTTTGATGGCTCGTATTCAGCAACATTACTCATTCAGGGCTGTGTGTACCTTGTCTTCCTCCACATTGTTCTATTTTCAGATTTCAGTAGCCAAGCCATTGTGGTGTTGGACTCTCTGAAGTGCAAACCCTAGTGGACTCGACTTTTAACCTCAGCAGGAGCTGTCAGACTCGGTTCTAACCTCCCTCCTTCGTTACAGCCCATGAAACAACAACAACAAACAATTACAGTCACCATATCTATTTCTCTGCTCGTTCTTTTATGATCAAGCGTCCTACTGTCTGTTTCGTTCAAAAGCACGAGCTGGGGCTTTGCACGCAACCAAAAAAAACTAACTTTTACTTATCAGTCGATTCACTCGAACGCAAAAGACTCTCAAATCCCATATAATTCGGAACAAACTTTCTGGGCCAGATCTTCTGCAACTCAAAACACAAAATGGGACATGCATTATCTTGTGGCGCTGCCTCGACTGAGGCGTGGTTCATTACACGCAGCACTCGGAGCGCTGCTCTTCTATGGCAAGCTTCACATTCTTTTCTTCTTTACATCACGCTGCCTTGTGTCCTTCCTTTAGAATACATGCAGGCCTATAATTCGTTCAATTCGTTCAAATTGAAAACAAAAACGAATTACCTAGAAAAGCCTGCTTGAATGTAATGAAATAAAATGGCTTAATTTTCAAACGTTTAATCCATCCATCCATTTTCTTCCACTTGTCCGTTGCCGGGTCGCGGGGGCAGCTGTTGGAGCTGCCCATTTCACATAGCACCAGCCCCTATGGCTCCTCCTGCAGGTGGTGGGTCCATGGGAGGACGGCCTCATGGTTCTAACCGGGCCTGTTGGTCTCTCATAAGGGGCGGTCTCGTTTAATCTGATGCTTAAATTGAAGTATACACGTTGAAAGCACAGGCTCAGGGCGTGATTATATCGTTGATTATGATTTATTCGTGTTTAACAGTAGGAGGTTTTATTTTTTTCAACCCCGGTGTTGTGTCCCGTCCCTGGTACAGCGGTCACCGGCCTAACGCCAAAAAACAACGTAAATAAAGTTTAATATGAACGGTCAAGCCAGGAGTCTCAGACATGCGGCCCGGGGGCCAAATGCGGCCCGTGAGATAGTTTGTTGCGGCCTGCGAGATGTTTTCTTATTTATATAACATGCGGCCCGCCAGTAAATTGCATTAAACACGTTAGAACTACATTTCCCATGAGGCACCGCGCGGTAGCGTCAATGCCGCTGCGGACGCGACAGGGAAGGGAGATGCAGCGCTTTTGCAGATGATTTATCAACTGTTTTCAACACAGAAACGGACTAACAGCAGCGGACTGTGAGAGGAGCTTCTGAAACAGGTGGGAGACGGTCAGAACGCGAGGGAGAAACTTTAGTTGTTCAGCTAAACATGTGCAGGAAAAGTTACAGCACTGCAGCATGACAAAAAGCACCTTTACCATCTTTACCTCTATGCCTTTGCAAAGCGAACACATCGTAATTAGTGTTTAAAAGCGTCACAACTGTAGCCTGGCCTAAGCCATCCGTAAATTCCGGTCAATTATAATTTCCCTACATGTACGAAACGAAATGAGTACAAGGGTAAAAACCAGGCTATCACAACAGTAAAGTGAGGAGCCTTTTCTCTCCATCTCTCTCTCAGAGCAACATTGTGTGCTCACACAAGAAGCACATCATATCAATTAATTTAATCTTAAGGACACGTGCGAACACATGATCCATAGTTACATTAAAAATATGGAAATGTATAAAAATACTGCAAATAATTACAGCAACATTGATAGTAAAAAATATAAGCACCATCCATTATCTAACTGTAGGTCACAAAAAGGCCTGAGGCCACTGACTCCACATTATTTACATGAGCTGAAGCTTATTGCTAGTGCTCATTATCAGCTCCAGTCCCTGGTTGGGCCTTTCTACACTAAAATAAAATGACATTTGAATTACATTTTGCATTTCTTTCTAAATAGGCAAACAGACAGAAACTGGACCTGACTCCTGAAAGATCATTCACTGATGCCCTGAACCAATTTACCTGAACCAAAATGAGATTAATTACAAAAACATGAATTGTCTAAGTCTGTATTAATTTCTAATTTAGAAGCTCAGCAAATGTTTGGCCCATTGGAAACCTCTGGAAGTTTAAAAATGTGCAGATAGTTAATGTAAAGTCTATTTTAAGGTATATTACAGCAAACAATAAAAAGTAGCTAAATCATAATTGACTTAATAAAAAAGGATTCGTCTGATGCGGCCCCCGACCAACACTGGGTTTGCATTTGTGGCCCCCAGTCCAAATGAGTTCGAGACCCCTGGGTCAAGCGAATGTCTGGTTGCGCGTATGCACGGGCTTACTTTGGTACAGTAGATCAGCGCGCACACCCCTAACGGAAAACAGCTACTTAACAGTTTTCTATAAATAAACCACACAAGCCTTGTTAATAGAAAACTGTTGTTGGGGGGGTTTAATAACTACACCTTTATATAGCATTATTAAGTAATTAGTTAAGTGTGACTAACACTTAACTAATTACTTAACCACTACAGTTAATGCCTAACTCATAATGAATAGTTATAGTTAGTTAATGTTAGGGATTTTTTGCACAGCAGTCTTTAGAAACGCCCCGGTTACTTTCTGCTCCAGAAATAAACCAATTTAACACATGAAGCATTGAGATTTATTGCTCTTATCGGTACCGGGTGGATGAGACTGAAGCCATCTGGCGCCGCGCCAGCCTCAGCTCAAAACACCCAGAATACAAAGATTCTTACAGACTTATATGAAAAATATAGCCATGCCCCTTTCCTGCCTCAGGGCAGTAGTTTTCCATGATGTCATCAGCTTCATGAGACACCTCCTCCCATTAGACCCTTGAGTCAAGATGGGGGGGTCTTGGTACTTTTCCGTCCTGCTGTCGTAAACCCAAGACCCCCTGCCCCCCTGCTTCCTGGGGCACTACAAATAATTCACCTTGGTCCAGGATGCTTTGGAGATCGTAAAAACGGTGTGACTGATAAGGAATGTTACCACAGAACCAGATGTCCTTAAGTCAAGCTTCAATGCCTTAACCAAAACAAACAGGAGACCGTTGACATTTGGCCTCCAACATCAACTCAAGGTTTAAGAAGTTAACATTTCAACCAACACAAATTCATTTAGCAACAATATCAATGCAATACATATGATAATTTCACAAATTCCTTGACAGTTAATACTTCACATACTTACCCTATTGATTGATTATCAGTAGTTATTAAATGTTAGTCACACTTAACTAATACACTGTTCACAATGAATTAAGTGTTACCTCATCATTTATTAAGGCTAAATAAGGTGTAGTTATTATAAAATGATTGGTTCATCTGCCTGTCGAGCACAGCCATCGGAACTCGCGGAAATAGTTTGAAACAAGTGTAGAGTCTGGATGGTCAGGCTAGCAACGATCACCAACGATGACTAATGTTGAAACTGTACAATATCTCTGTATATCCCTAATAATAATGTTCTAACGCTGTTCTGAGATGTTTCTGATTTGTTTCATTACATGTTGTGGTTTTACTTACGTTTTTATTTCATTGATGTCGGGGTTGGGCGCTTATAAGCTTTTGCTTCAGCCCACTCCTTTTGAGCAGAATTTTAACTGCTCAAATAAACTAATAAACTAAACTAAACGAAACTAAGAAATTCACAGGACAACTAGGATAGATAGATTTCCTATTACATGATATCTTACAGTACAGTGGAATTATGACTCAGGTCCAAAAGGATAAATACTTTTCTCTGAGAAATTCTCTTTCACTACTAAAATATATTGATCTAATTTCAAAGCTGTTTCTAGCCTTTATGGTCGCACTCATACGAGCAGGGATTGCCAACCGGTAGCTCTCCAGCCCGTTCTTGGTAGCTCGCCAAAGACTTTGAATATTTCTACACACGCTTGATACATCACATTTGGCCCACGATGGCGGCGTGCTCAGTCGCAGTGGCTCAAGACTAACCCAACATCTGAACGTAATTTCGATAAATAAATAAAGCACTTACTTACTTATTTTAGAGGCGTTTTCTGTTTGTTTTAAACATGTTGAAAAGAATCTCCAAAATGTAGGCAAGACAAAAGGATCAATTTGAATTAATTTTTCTTCAATCACGTTAAAACATCTTGGCGACGACCTCTTGAATCGCATAGTTACACAAGGGTCTTCGAAAAATAAGTTGCTCCCTTATGTTTTTGTTATGTAGAAGTGGCTCACTGGGTAAAAACGGATGGAAACTGCATTAGATGAAAACCACATCCGCTAACAGTACATTTTTAGGCTCTTTGAATTTACTTCTCACTATCACCAACATAGTGAACATACATATTTCAAAAGCATTCAGACCCCACTCAGTCTCACTCGCTCTGACAAACGTTTCTAATTTTACCAGCATGTTTCTAAACCACCGCCGCTTCGTGACACATAAGGATTGTGTAATCAGATTGACAACATGACATGGGACAAGCGTCTCTGGGCGGTGTGGGGGTAGACGTGACAGGGCCGGCGAGGCCACCGGCTGCAGGGCGCCCGGCTCATCCAACGTGACTCCACCAGTGGTCTTTTGTCATCTCCGAACACGCAAAATCCACACAGATTTGAAAGCAAAGCAGACTGTGAGGTCACAACACATGATGGTCAAAATGTTTTTAATCTCTGAAACCCCCACTTGAACATTTTCTCCAGTTTGGCTTTACCCAAATCCAAAAAAAAAAAGGAAAAAGAAAGAAAGCGTCAAAATATGTTAAGGTTAAGGCAGAGGGTAAGAGGTTAAATAAGTACCACACTTGAGGATTCATTTTTCATTTTCATTAGTTTTGCACAATAACATAGGGACATTTTTATTGTTTTCTTAGTAGTGTTATAGTTGCTTTTCCAGCACGTTTTTGTTGCTCTTTTGCAGTGTTTTTGTCACATTTTGGAAGCGTTTTTTTTTTTGTCGTGTTCATGTCTTTTTTAATAAATAGTTTAATAATCGCTTTTTGTCTTTTTTTGGTCTTTTTTGTGTGTTTTCATCACCTTTTTGTCGTGTGTTTTTGTGGCTCTTTTTCCACTTTTTTGCTTTTGGATTTGGGTACTGCCAAACTGGACAAAATGTGCTCAGTTCATGTGGGGGTTAAGAGGTTAAATTCCATAAAACTATACATAAAGCAGATGAGTTTATTTTTTACTACTGTAAACCCAGATGCACTGCCAGCGGGGTCGGCCCGTTAGTCCGACAACCCATTAGTCCGACGTCTCATTATTTCCCGAAAATGTCCCATTGAGTAGGGGTTGAAAAATAACATTAGGTTCAGGCAAGAGTCCACTGACCTTAAGGTTAGGGCCAATGGTTGTATATGGCTCTCTAATCCACAACACAACTGGGTTAGAGATTTCGGACTAATCTGGCACCTCTGCTCAATGGTACATTTTCAGAATAATGAGATGTCGGACTAACGGGTTGTCGGGACCAATGGCATGGCACCCTGCCAGCACGCGTTGGTTGTTGTTGGCTTTCAATAACGTGCTTATAACCTTACCTCTCCGAAGAATCGGGATGTCAGAAATGCAATCACAAACATATTCCTGACTTTCCAATTGTAATCATTCCGATTGCAATCATTCCAAAATGTCTTGCTTTCTCTGTCACAGTTTGAAAACAGAAAAGATTGGGCACATACAAGGGGTCTTACGCTTATGCCCCGAAAGAAGGAAGGGACCATGTTGAAGAAAACGAATCAACAGCTAATTTTGGCATGTTAAGATGTCCTCTGGCATGCATGAATGAAACCCAGACATTTCTGATGAGGTGCTTTCAGTGCAAAAGGGTTCAGCTTCGAGCGGATCTGATGTGTCACTGATATTTTCACTTTGGAAGCGTCCCACAGCTAAACCCCACAGGATACCACGACTGCAAAACAGAAGCTCATTAATCTTTCCTTAAATAAAGCCAAGACTTTGCTGGAAATGTGTGGCTGCTAGCAAATTCCATTTTATTAGGGTATATAAAAAAACAGTGGAAGAATTGGTAGAAAAAGACAATGGGGCTATTATTCCGATACTTGTCATGGTGCAGTAGGTAACAAAATTGAACCATCCTGTATAAAGTTTCCACAATACGGGATGGATTTACTTCTTCTCAATAGTCGACACATTTACTTTATGATGGTTTGTGATACTTTGTTGGATTCGCTGTGTGCTTTTAAAGCGAGTTAGTCTTGAGTTTATTTGATTAGGGTTTAAGAATTTCGTGATGTTGCAATTGCAAACATTTAAGGCGAGACACGGCGGGTGAAAGCATAGATTTTCGCCCAGTGGCCAACATTGATATTTGTAGACAAAACTCATCCTTTGCAATGCTTATTTTATGGCATTTTGTCAGCTAGAAAGCTGGAGATATCCCAGGAAATAACTTCAACAGTACGGCGGGACCATAGTCTTTCGCACGCGTATTCATTCAAGGCAAGGCAAGGCAAGGCATGTGTGGCACCAAACGCGACCGAGATGACGCTGTAATCCAAATATTGTCATTTCTTTAATGGGAGACATAGCTGCGGTTAAAGACACAACACAAAATGAGCCAATTCCTGCCAACTTTTCCATAACTCTTCTGGAATTTTTTCTTGCAACTCCTCAGCACAAAGTGTCTAAGCAGTGACTTCAGGATGAGTGGTGGTGATGAACATTCCCAAACAGGGGTACGTGGAAACCCTGGGCGTACGCAAACAATTGGAAAGAGATACTTGAATTTGAACTTGAATTTGTATTATTTAATATTCATTTCAATAGACCCTCCTGGAACCTCCTGGAGAGGTTTGAGCGCCCGCATGATCCTGGAGCTCTGTTGTTGGGGGCTTCGTGTCCCTGGTAGGGTCTCCCATGGCAAACAGGTCCTAGTTGACGGTTCAGACCAAGAGCAGTTCAGAAGCCCCTTATGAGAGACCAACAGGCCCGGTTAGAACCATGAGGCCGTCCTTCTGTGGACCCACCACCTTCAGGAAGAACCATATGGGCTGGTGCAATGTGAACCGGGCAGCTCCAACAGCTGCCCCCACGACCCGGCAACGGACAAGTGGAAGAAAATGGATGGATGGATAATTTCAATAGAAAATCGTACAGTAATGTTTTTTGCTGTGGTGTTCAAGGAGTTTAGTTTATTTCGCTAAAATAAGTAATTGTAACACTTTTTGTTTCTCAGAACCACACATTTTTACTAAGAAATAGATTACCCAACTACAGCACTCTCATGGAAGAGGGTTACGCAGAAACATCAGGAACCACCGTTACTTGGTGCTACTTTTCGGCCCGTTTACACAAACCCATCTGTTGTACAAAGGGCAAAAGAGGTAAACGCAAAAAGCTGTTTTGACAGACTCTGAAATTCCTTCTTGTTAAAAAGACGCTCATTGTTTGGAATCTGGGCAGCTCCTGAAGGGATCCTCTCCACCGGAAACCCTCTCATCTGATAAGCGCGCTTAATCCAGGCGCGTGTCGATTGAATGTGGCGGCACGTCATGTGTCGGGAAGCAATCTGGACTTTGCCTCAAGGTCTGTCTGGTATTGCTTCGTTGTGTTCTGAATAAAAAAAAAAAACTTTATAATATTCAATAACAAAAGAAAAACAATTGATGTATCAATTATAATACAAGGTATGGAAATTCAAAGGGTTCAAGAAATGAAATTTTTAGGCGTCATCATTGATGAGGACTTCAAATGGAAGTCACATATAAATTACACAAGAGGAAAAATAGCAAAATCTATCGCGGTGTTACATAAAGTCAAATTCTCTCTAAATCAATCCGTGTTACTTGCTTTATACAACACAATGATTATGCCATACTGTATGTAACTTACTGTGTGGAAATTTGGGGTTCAACCTATAAAACCTATATACAGCCACTGTTCATTCTACAAAAACGGGCTCCCTAAACTATACATAATATTAGATATAGAGATCCATCAAATCCACTATTTATTAAATGTAAGTTACTAAAATTTGAGGATATAGTTGACTATAATATCCTTCAGATTTTGTATAAAGCAAGTAACAAAATATTGCCAGTGAACATTCAAGAAAGGTATGAGAAAAGAGAAAGTTACTATAATCTGAAAGGAACAGACATCTTTAAAAAACCCAGGTTCAATTCGAAAGCAATGGAATTGGAAGTGACAGGAATTAGTCTATGGAATAAACTTCAGAAAGAAGTGAAAGAGTAAGGAACTCTCTTGGAGTTAAAAAAAACACATAAAAGCTACAACGTTAAAGAAGTATGAAAATTAGATGTGGACATGAATAATGTGGGATATTTGACTTGAACAAACATGAATATGGTTTGTTTCTTTTTTGACCATTTGTAAACATTTAGGAATATGACAGTTCGGTATTTATTGTATATATTGTAAATAATTAAATATAGAATACAAAAACATCAGAAAATACTGTAAATATGTGTAAGACTGTAACTATATGTATGTATGTATATGTATATATATATATATATATATATATATATTTAAAAGACAGCATGTAAAGTGTGAAGTAACAAAATGGGCAGATATTATAAGACTTGTTCTTCTCCTCTGCTCCGTTTCATTCATGCTGTGTCGGCTTGGCGGTCTTGTGGTGATTGCATGTTGTCACTTTTGAAATAAATAAATAAATAAAATGAAAATGAAATTAATACAGTTGGTGTATTCTTTTTCCGTCAAGGTCTCTCCAACATTGTATATTGTTTTATACTTCGGCATATTTAGTCTGTCTTTCGAGCACCAAAACCTTCTGTTTTGGATGACCTGGACGTAATCTTGCATCTGAATCCGCTAACAAGATCAATGAACAGTTTTATCGTTTGGGCCACGAAGAGATAATGTGGGATATGAGTTGTTTGCTGTTATTTTTCACATGGCCCTGAGAAATGTAGAAACGTCCCGGTGCTACCCTCCTCTCGCCCGGGCTGCAAAACCCTGCTGTGATGCCGCCTCTCGTTTGAAGCTCCGCGAGAGTGAACTGTCACCGTTAGCGCAGCAGTCCGACATGGGAACAGACCGGGGGTAACATTATGCCTGCTCCAATCAACCGCTGTGCTGATGATCCTTAAGAAGTGCAAGTCCGCTCCGCGTCCATTCCTCCGCCTTTAACTCAGAGCTGATTACAGTTCATGCTTCTGTTGCTGAAGAGGCCACTTGAGGTCATTGTGAAAATCCCATTCTGCCACGGCGCGCACCGGAATACGCAAGCTCTTGTGTTAGTGCTTACTGCGGAAGGACTGTGTCAAATTAGCCTTACTTTTCTTTTCTTTTTCCAAACTGTCACAACAATTTGAACAATTTGCAGAGCTGTTGACGTTTTCGGTTTGCACATCCTGTTGGGATTTGTGCTGGAGTTGCATAAAGGTCACTCAGGTTCAGTGTGAAATTCAATGCTTTCACTGTATAGCCTCAAAAAGCGGATGCACGCATAGGATTCGACTGTGCTGATATCGCTCGATTTTTACCTTTTGGGCTGCTTTGTAAAGGATTGGCGTATGTTTGCCAACTGCAGTGAAAATCTTAACATAAATGGAATAAAGGCTAATGTCTCTAATTTATTGCCCCGTGATTCTCGGACTGAGAACCTTGTATAGTTAAGTTTAAAGCAAGTCACTTCAGGCCGATGCGTGAGTCCTTCCCTCGCAACTACCCCAGGCAACAACAAAAAATCCACTGCCTGCTCTAAATACAGTACAAGATTACTCATGTTTCAACAACACATCTTGAAGGTTAGCATGCTGTTCCAGTAGAGCTCCTGTCAGCTTTTGTTTTGTGTCAAAGCCCAATGTTTGCTCTCCTAAGCCTTCGTCTGATGCAGCTACTTAAAACAATTCCATCTTTGTCAGTTCTCTTAAAGAGCAACGCAATAACCACAACAACTTTTTCTACCGTCTTAAAGGTTCCCTCTTATATCATACTTACTTTTCTACGCTTTTTCGAATCCTGTTATCAAGGACCTTGTTTTGCCGCGGGAGTTTTATCGTTTGGACTGTCCCTTTATCACAGTCAGTTTTAGCTCATCGCAAAAAGTTTGCCTTCGGATCAGACGCTCTTATGAGATGGATCCGCTTGATGACACTTTCTTTTCTCTTTTTCAGGATTGTAAACAGCTTCACACAATGTCTTCTCCAACAACAATGGCACTTGACATAAAGTACTTACTTTTCATACATACATTCATACAGATTCATATTTGACAATGTCCCCCACCCTTTCACCTTCACCACCACTTTCACTCCTACTGTTTCCAGAGTGCTGTTGCTCTTTCCCGTCCCCGGATATACAGCAGGAAGAGATTAGGGCTGCCACAGGGGCTCTTCATGTACGCCTGTCACGGCTACATTCATAAATACAATGTACATAAGCAGTGACCCGGGGACATAATGACTCCCTAATGCTATTTCCTACTCTGCCTTCCTCTCCCGACGCATTTTATTAGTGCTAATGTTACACTCCGAGCTGGCAATTCTCCAGTAAAGATGGCAGCTTCCCCTGAGACTGAAATTGAGTTCCTGGTGTGGCAAAAAAAAAAATCACCTTGGGGTTTAGGAGGTTATTAGATCAACTACAGACTCTGAATGTCTGAATGTCTGAATGTCAGTGAAGACTGAATGTCTTTCCCTACTCTTCACCTGGCACCGGGTATTACTGTCCATATCTGGATCACATCATTTGTTTGATATGGACATATTCATTCAAATATTGACAAATACACAGTGTGCCTGTCCTGTGCCAAAATCAGAGTCATTCAATGGGAAATTTGTTACAGATCAAAATTTACCAAGAAAGAAAGAAAAGAAATCGTTTCAGATCTTTTATCTACGAACAGTTGCTGCCACTTTCCTACCTCACAATACATATCTATATTGGCGGGTGACATGTTTTGTCTGATCGCTCTTTCATCGGGGTTGACGGCATTCCCGTCACAGCAGGCTGCCATGTAATTGTTTGATTGTTGGTTTCAAAGTTTCAAAAGGTCTCAGCAGTTTATGTCAAGCCCTGTAAAGCGACTGCTGTTGGATAGATACATTTAAGTTTAAGTGAATTTAACAACATCAAAAGGTTCTGGATTGGAGGACTGGGCAATGCGTCAGTTGCCTTAAACCATGGACACAACAAGTGGACGTGTCTCAAGGAACAACATTTCAAACGGCTGCCCAGAGACCAACATGAGTAGAGGGGAATTTGCTTAGTCCTTTGCAGAGGATACATCCCACTTCCCGTCCCCCTTGATCAGGGAGTTAGGACTAGGGTTGGGGTTATATGATTAGGATTAGGAACGGCGAATGTGATGCAAGTTGTGCTTCACTCACACAGATCTTACACATCTTTTAGAAATTAGAAGGTCTTGGCTTTCAAATGAAGTATATCCCACTAGCACATAGGCTGTAAGCTCTCCTGTCAATACGCTTTAAGATTTGGATACGCATAATTTCTAATTCTAACCCAAAAACCTAACCCTAAGATGGCAGGTAACAGGTTAAATTGTCATTTGTTGATCTTTTTCTTTGGATTCCGTTTCTTTACAAGACCCTTTTTGTCATCATGGCTGGAGGTTGGTAAAGTCTGGTGGATTCTACGACATACTCTTGCAAACTCCCAGGTCAACGTTTTCTTATTCATTATCAACTCAAATTTATGAGTCTGAATCTTCTCTTTCTACAGTATCTCGCTGCTTGTGGCATATGATGGGCAGTGCATGCAGTTACACAAAGACTCCAGTGGTCTTAATGAAGCAAGTGTTCATTGCCCATAGTCACAGAATCTGCATATCATATCACGGGGAGTTACAAAGGTCAAACTTGATCCGTGCCAATAAGGGCTCCTTGCTGCGCAGCCCCGGCGGACATCTATTCTACTATATGGTAATGTGTGGAAAAAGGCCCCAGGAGCGTGAATACATTTTGCTTGTCAAAAGAGGTCAGTGAATGTTATTGAAAAGAGCCATGGTTGATATTAAATACAATTCATATTTGTAAGATTCCAAAGGGGCATGATGGTACCCTTTCAAACAATGACAAATGAGTGTAAAGGTAGTGTAAGGATAAACTCTGGCCCTTGGGAACACAACTAAAGATCTATAGCCAGAAACTCAAGTTCAAGGTCAGATCACCCAGATGGAGGATGAACCAACAGTGCAAGTTTTGGGTTGACAGGGAGAACAGTAGCACCCCAGAGGAACATAACGAGAACATGCCAACGGAAGGGTCCACAAACTTGGACCCTACGTGTGGCAAGAGCACTTACCGCAAAAAAAATCTAAAGTTCTGACCGTAGGAACCTTTTGCAGTTCTTGGTGCTCTAGTCAAGACTACCAACCACCTTTCGATGACTTTACGACATGGGAGAGTTGGGACTGGGTCACTTTTGGTGGAACTCTTTCAGCTCCTGCTCTGGGGGTGGAACTTTCTAGTCAGACCAGGAACTCCTTGGTGACGTTATGTAGCAAGAGACATTGCACTTATCTTTAATAATTTACAATAAACACACGATCTAGCTGCTAATTTAAAGCCGATTAGACTCCCCCATTTTACACTAGAAACACCACATTCTAGGATGTATGGTGTTCCTTTTTCTTCATGGACAGAAGATAAAACTCTTCGTAAACTCCCAAAGCCTGTTCATTGCACGCTATATTTCTTTCTCAATTATGATTTTTCCGCGGTCTGCATGCCTTCAGACACATGCTAATATTAGCACGTACAGAGGCAGGTACGAGCACAGGGGATTCTCGTGACTGAAGAGGGACTGGGGGACTTAAGGCATTGTCCCTTGAACGATTTTGTTCGAAAACACCTATAGTTTGTTTAGAAAAGCCATCTTCGTACAGTGTGGCCACTAAGGGTTGCAGTTGGTGGAGAGTACGCCAGCTTCAACAAAGGCGACTTTGTCTCACGGCTTCGACAATTTGTTCTTCCGCTTTTCAACTGCTTTCTCTCACTGTCCTGTCCAATAAAGCCTGAAAAAGTAGCCAACAAACAGGAGAAATTCAACCTGAACATTGGATGGACAACAATTGCAACCATATAAGCGAACACTATTGAGCATATCGAAAATACTACCCTGAATATTCGATCATCATTTGCCTATGTTTGCACAGTGTTTCAACAGTTTGGTTTTTTTTACCTTCACGGAAGCGTAAAAATCGTGACCGATGAGGAGCTGACGAGGGGGCTTAAACTCTCAGACTGAAGTGAAGGAACAAGCGAGGGCAAAAGATTTAAGCGGAGGGAAATAGACCGGCTGTACTTATGCTAAGCCCCATATCAAATCACAGAGCTCCCATCTCAGTGGAAGAGCTCGAGGACACAAGTGACAGTCCCTGCATGACCCAATGAAAAATCCCTCAGGAATTATTCAGTCGGGAATTGTTCAAGAGACAAAATGTAGTTTTAGTTCAGGTTCGTCGCTAATAATGTTGGAGATAAGATAATACTCATAAGGTAGATGTGAAGATGTGCATTTGGGTGTTGATTACTGCTGCGTTCATGATATCTCAGGTGTTCGTCTTCCAACGATGCTATGTTGTCCTTGGAAAGTGCATATTTTGATGACAACTCGTCTAATAGGCTAGCCTTCTTAAAAACTGAACGTAGGCCTAATGGTTGAATTAAATAATACACTAATATTTCTTTGCTAGCCTTACAGTCTTTTAACTAATGAATCAACTTCAGTGTCAGTAATTTCTCTCCCAGTTATGTCACTCTGAGGACATCAAACGGTCATAGTGGATTCATAAAATTAGCCAGGTGAAGGACAAATGAACAAATCGGCTGATATCCGTAATCCAGTGGGAAGGCTAAGCATGTGTTGACCAGAGTTCTTGTTCCCACTTGTGCGAGACTTTATGCATTATACTTGTTTTCCCCAAGTTCCTGAGAACAACATGAACACCTCGTGTGTCACAAATTTTACGAACCAACCAAAAAGCTGCTAAAAGAGTAATATTTTTTTTTTTTAAACAACTGTTGTGGTGCATCATGCAAACATATATCCCTAAAACAACACTACTCCAGTTCCGGAGGCAAAATAGTTATTGCAAGTACTTACTACATAGTTGATTTGACTTTGTTAGGCTTAAACTCTCAACAATTAAATTCTACAAAGGTCTACGGGAATAATGTGGAGCAGTTTCTATAATATGCCCTTTTCAGGCTTTTTTGGGGGGTTATATAACACAGCTTTGAATTGGTATTTTACATTTTAATAATAATAATAATGCATTGAATGAAATTTTAAAAGCTGGTATTGTATTGTAATGTATAGGCCCTTCTATGGAAAGCAGATTCAAGTAACAAAGTCCGCACACAGCATCACAGTAGAAGGCACAAGGAATGGCCAGAAGCAGTTTAAATAGCTGTCAGCAAGTCCTGCTTAGTTGAACTTCAATCATGCATGAATGAGATGCAAAAATACGACGCTAGACTGTTCTTTAAAATTGAGGAACTTACATAAAAAAAAGTAAGTGAGAGATTTGAAAGAAAGACATTTTTGCCCCCTCTAGATTACTGACATTAATATGAGAAACAAAGTGTATTGTAAGTTTTCTGTCTTTTTATGTTTTCATATAAAAATAAGGCATTTTATGCATAAAAACAGAAAAACAAATGTATGGATTGAGCAGGGACAAATGTATGGTTATATTCTGTCGATTTATTAGTTACAAGACTGGATTTTTGGATAGCTTGGATAGTTTTCGTTTAAGCCATTTATAAGTAAGTTTATAAGAAAATATGCAAATGTTCCCTTGTTTGGGATTCAAAGATCAATAAAGCATCATTAGATATTAAAACATCCTTCGGAAAATCATTCAAAAATATTGTCACGTACAAGAATGGAACGAGTCTGGCGTAGCGACTAAAGTGGAGATATTGTTGCAAGAGTGTAAAGTAAACCAAGGGAGAAAATGCGCTAAAAATCTCAACACTGACCACTGCGTGACAAATCAATGTTTCACCTGCAGCGTTTCGACTTAAATTGGGTAAATGTGTTGCACTTTACTGTAGCACCATCACACTCCGCTGAGCCAGTGCTGGACCTACAGTAAATCCTCTTAGAAATGGGTTGAAAGTGTATGAAATGGAAAGGGGCTGCAGCAGTGGGCCTATCTCTCCTGGAGCCAAATGAAAACTCTGAGCCACGCGTCAATCACAGCTCCACAATGAAGACAGTCCAGCTGCCCGTAGGCCCGCAACATACTGTAACCTCACCAAGGTCACTGTGGTTAATGTCAATGCTGGGAATACAGTATAGGAATGCAGGAAAGTCACAATATTACGAAATTATCCATCACAATTACGGTACATGAATGAAAAACAAACTAACACAAACATGAGTGGTTCTTTCTGGTGGTTTAGGGCTGCTGCACATATTCTACAGGCCAAACGTCATTGCATCTCAACTCCTCAGATTACCCAGCACGCCACAGGTGACCTTACAGATGGGAGCAACATCTACGTCACTGAGAAGGTTACCGCCCCCTTTGGGTGAAACAGAAGCTCTCGTCTGTTGAAATGAATGGGCATAGATCGTCTGAGAACGTCTAATTTACGTCAGAAAACAGGAAGTGATCTGTTGCTTCAAATAAATCATAGAGAAGACAGTTAATGCTTTTAAACTGAACAGCCGAACCCACTGTGATCGTGACATGTCAGTAACATTTGCTTGTATAACTGTTTTGCTTGGTTTTTAATTATAGCTACAGCTTTATTCTGTCCATTTTACGTGTTTATTCAATGGAATTCATGCAGCCTATGATGTAGTTTTGTAAATTGTGAGAGCAAAATATATATGATTAATTCAGCAGCTCATCTACTAGCTCTACTTTTTCACACATTTCTTGCATAGCATTCGATAAACTCGCCCTTACATTTTTCCATTCAAAATAAAATGGTGAACTGATCGTCTTCTGATGGTGAACTGATGTGTCCGTATTAGCAAGACTGGCGATTTTCTGTAGTCAATGATATTTTATCCCCAGAACCAGAAAACATACGAGATTTCGTATTTGCCACAATACTAAATCTCCCTTTGTTTTCACTTAGTGCCCGGGTGCTGCTCCCGTCTATATGTACATTTTTATAACTTTACAGTTACATGTTTAAAAACAGAACTTTTATATGCAAATGTGTTTTCATTCCTTTTAAGTTTATTGATTATCGTAAGGGATGACTACATATTTTCTCAAATTGTGACAGACTTACAATTATCAACAGTAAAGGCTTAAGTAAGAATGCAGTGGTTCTCATTTTGTGTTGCTGCAACCTATCCTAACGTGGCTGCAACCCAACTGTTGATATTGTTTTACCCAGGGTGTGTTGGGGGTTCAAATCCCGTCTCCTGAAGTTGCATACTGTCGTTGTGTCCTTGGGCAAGACACTTCACCCTCCTTGCCTCCAGTGTCTGCATACATTGGTGTAAGAATGAGAGAGTGATTGGGTGAGTGGATCCTTGCTGTAAAGCGTACTGATGTAGGTACAAAAGCACTGATCATTGATCTGTCAAAATGTTTACGTTTTGTACATCGAAGAACATTTTCCCGCTAGCTGCTTTTCGCTGTTCAAATCGTTTCAGTTGCTTTTGATGATATTACAATACCCCTAGCCTTACATACGGTGGCTCATATGACTTTAAATGAGAATATTAATACCATGCTTAAAGCTAAAGAGTGTGCTTTTATGAAGTAAAGCACAAGGGTCTGGAATAGGACACAAAGTCAATACTTTCACACTGAGCCGTGTTAGTGTATTGTGCACATTGATTAGTCGTACAAGGAGTTAGCCACACGGAATTACAACCTGACTTTGCACTTTCTTTCATGGTATCGCACCTTTGGCATCTTCAGTGATTGCATTGGCGCAACCTAAATTGTCAACTCAAATGACAGTCAGCATAATTTTCAAGTCTTTAACTGTTATCACTGTCACCTCCCAGTGATAACAGTATTTTCTTTTTAAATAAATATAGTAAAAAAAAACTCAAAATCTACTGTTCCAAATTATTGTGCAACTCATAGTTTCAATACATTTAGGAAGTCAGACAGTATTTACTGAAATCAAAAGGTATTTCAATCAAAACATCTTAACAGGTCAAGTTATATTTTAACAGAGGACTCGTATTTGATAGCAGCTTCAACATTCTTAAATCCATTACACTTGAGAGTTTTTGGAGAGTTTCTTCTTGAATTTCTTTGCAGGATGTCAGAATAGCCTCCCAGAGCTGCTGTTTGGATGAAAACTGCCTCACACCCTTATAGATGTTTTTGCTTGTTGATGCTCAAAAGGTTCTCAATAGGGTAGAGATCAGGGGAGGATGGGGTCCACATCATGGGTTTCTCTCCTTTTATGCTCATAGCAGCCAATGATGCAGATGTATTCTTTACAGTATGACATGGTGCTTTGTCATGCATGAAGATGATTTTGTTAGGGAACACACTGTTCTTTTTGTACCATGGAAGAATGTGGTCAGTCAGAAACTTTCATGAAATATCGAAGGTTTTCATACCTAGACCAAGGCATTCAACTATTTCACGCTTTTCATCAGAAGCGAGATCCTTTTTTCTTTCCCATATTGCTTGAAAATGGTGGTCTGGTTTGAAAGAGGAGTCAATGGGGCACTTTTTGTGAAGAAACAAAACCCTTACATGAACAGAAATGGTGGTCAGTCAATCATCAACAGTCAATATGCAAATATGGCCTTTCCCATCTTGGGGAAGAAAACACAATTGTGGCCTAGAGGGTCGGTAGTGATCAAGTGAGAGTAGGGCCGTTGAGACTGAAACTCAGGTGCGAGTTGGGTAGTTGGGTGTTTACACCCAGGTGAGAGTAGCCGTTAATAGAGGGGGGACTTAGCCTAGCTAAACTCCTCCCAGTGGTCTGTATCTCATTTGCGATCTGAGCTGGACACTTTAGTGTAGCTGATGAAGCCTTTTGAATGCTGGCATTTGGTACATGTTGTTCACGTAAATGATGAAGCCGTTTGGATGAGAGTCGAAACGTCCTACACTTCAACTACAGAGTACAGAAGATGACTCAAGAACTTTCATTGAGATTAACAGTTTGAGCTGCTTTTTTCCACACAAATTGCTGCATTTACACTATAGGTTAATGCTGGCTAAAGAAATACACTTTGTTACAAGAAATCGGTTATCGCCAGCTTTAAGTGTGTACGCATAATTGAGGCTTTGTAAACATTATTTTCAATAACTCAGTCTCGTTATTCTATTTTGATTTGAAGTCTTTAGAACTGAAAAGACTGCAAGGTTTGAACGACTCTGTGGGTTAGTATCTCAAATTGGACTGGAGCTCCCTTTGCAGGTAGTAGTGGGAATTGCACATGAAACAGTGAGAATAAACGGCATGCTAGATAACGGGCTTTAGAAATGAGGTAAAACAGGTTTTGTGTTCCCTCCATGACAGTAAAACCAAGAAAGTACCGATCGGAGCGCTCGCAAACTACTGTAGCAAGTGGCCAGGATTACTCCAAACTGTGCATCCACTATTTTTGCATATAAAAATAAGGCAAACAACGAAAAACATGGGAATCAGCATCTACTCTCTGACCACCAACAATGAGAAAAGTTGACCTGTCCTCTCCCACATGGGAAACATTTCCGCTGGGTAAATTTAACCCACGTTGAATAGGAACACTTTAGAAAAACATGTCGCCCACTCTCTAAGCTGCGCACAAAGTTATAGCCGTGCTCAAACGCATGTGTCGCTAAGCTCTGCCAAAGCCCGGGATCTGGGGACAACAGCAGGTGCGCAGCATTCCCCACAGAGGGCACCTGAATGACGGAAACAAAAGGACAAGGCGCATTGAGTTGCCTTGTGTATGAAATGCGCGGTATAAATAAAATTGCCTTGCCTTGCCTTGCCAATTAGTAGCGCCGCGTGAAGGAAGTGTTTGTGAGAATGCAAAAAGTTTACATTTTACAGTTTTGATATGTTTAAAACGTTTTCTGTCTCTTTTATATCCGTTGCAACGGCTAATGCCACTGATAGGAGAAATTAGACTTGGGCTTGGGCTGAGCTTTGAAATTTTCCATTTTCTAAAACGCAACACAGGGATCTAGTCACGTTCAAATCGTTAACTGTGATCAAAACTCACTCGAGAGTTTTCTAAAGCTTTCCGAACATCTCAATTCTTGTGTGTGTTTATGAGCAAGTTTCACACCACTGAGGGGGCAAAGTGGCATGATATGTTATGGTGCTGTTTTCAATTATACAGGGCCAGTGTGCAATTAAACATTGACCACTTACATTTACGTACACTTCATTCATTCTTGGACACAACTACGGTCTGGTGTACATCCACTGTGCGATGGTTTAAGAGACCAAAGTTTTGTCGTAACAGTTTCAGGCTCCAGAAGGTGTGTGTTTAGCTGAGGTGAGCGCCACATGCTAGTGGGGTTTATTTCCACGGAAAAGTGCAGGGAAACTCCTGTAAAATGCGGAGTCAGACCCACTCATGCCTGTTGCTTGTGACTCTGGCAGCGGTGCGGTGTTGACGGGACACTGACAGAGATTTGTCTCTGCAGTAAGAGGAGGCTCACTCTGCGACTAGCGTTCCAAAATATCAGACACTGCCTGATGTCGGTCGTAGCTCGTCTTTGGTCGTACAACGTTTCTATTTTAAATCTTTGACTCTGTCTCACTGTATGACCTTAAGACCTGCAATTTTGAGCTACGACCTAAGATTTTCCCCACGACGAGTGCTCGTTCGTCGCAGACGGCTAAAATCGCGCAGTGTACACCCGGCTTAATTCCCACTGTTGAGGCAAACAGACACCCACTGTAATACGAACCTGATTTTCTAGTACCCATTTCTTAGTTAAACGCACTTTTTTTTTTTTTTGTCTTAATGTTTTCACGGATTTGTCCCTTTTTAAAGTCCACAGAAAAGACTAATCACTTTTAATACCTAGAAAGCACTGGATTATGTCTTGGATGTAATCATTTGTGCTTTTAAGGCGAGACACGGCAGGTGAAAGTATTGATTTTTCACGCAGTGGTCGAAGTGGAGATTTTTATCTATTTTCCTCCCTTTACATCTTAGTTTTCATGTCAGAGTATATAAATGACAAAACTCACCCCGCATCATGCTTATTGTATGATGATTTGTCCGCTTGCGAGGCGGCGGTAACCCAGAAGTAGCAGCTGCGGGTATTCATTCACAAATATTGACAGATTTTACATCCACGTGTGCTGCGAAGGGATCCCCGTGATGACGCTATCACCCAAATATGGTATTTTTCCTCCTACAAGACGCCTGGTGCAGAAGAGCCAAAGAAGGTTCCGCGCATGCGCACTCGCTACAAAACTTCAGGGCTTGTTTTCTCTAAATGAGAGAAGGCCCCACTCGGGCAGCGGGTGAGCCCTTATAGTCGCTCATACAGACTCCAAACTTTACAGTCATTTTGAAGTGTTTTTTAGAGGGATTTTTTAATATCTAATTCCTAGCCTGATTTATTCAGCTTTGAACCCCAAAAAACACGCGGAATTTGAGTTTTTACAGATTTTTTCACCTATGATTAGTTAATTAAAAAACTAAACAATATATCCAAAATCCCCTCTGAAAAAATCTTAGTTACTAATATGTCAATAAAATGAAACCATAAATTTTAATAGGCAATTTTGGCCATTTTCATGCACAAAATGTCTTATTTTTTATATGAAAACATAAAATGACAGAAAAAATGCAATACATTTTTTCTCATATTTATATCAGTAATGTTCAGCAAAAGTTTCAAATTGCCCCCCCCCCCCCCCCCCCCCCATTCACTTGCAGTGTCTCGCCTTAAATAGTTTTATCTTTATGTGAAGCACTCGGGTCTTCCTGGTGTCATTGTAAAGTGCTACTGTATATATGTAAATAAACTTTGATTGATTGATCTCTGTTGGCAGTTATACTAGCCCTCACAGCTCCCTAGGGACTTTTTGTGTACTTTGACATTTTCATTTTTATGGCATTTTTTTTGTGTTCAGTGGATGTTCCTCAAATTTGCCTCAGGATAATCATATCTGGAGAAGTTCATTTTTCACTTTCTCCAATCTTCCTCAGAGCTGGTCACATGAAGTTTTGAGCTGACAAGGCAAGTCACAGTAACGTGACCAACTCTGCAGAAAGTGAGCAGTAGAAACTGTTAGGAATTTTTTTTTAAACACACTGGTCTGATCTAAAAGAAAACTTTTGCAAGTTAACACACAAAGACCAAGTTAAGTTTTTTGGATAGTGCTCAGTGCACCTGTGAAACACTGGGAAAACCATAACACTACACGCTTTTGTTTACATTTTCTTACTTTTGTTACTGCTGTTGTGTTTAGTTGTTTTTTCAAAGAGCTTTTGACGCCACACACCCCCAAATCCCCCCTCGCTACACCACACCCACACCCTCCAAATGTTTATCTTATGCACAGTCATCCAACTCATATAAAAATGTGCCCACATTTGCAAACCGCTCCTGAGATAAAAGAATTTCTGTGGAACATTTGTATTGATTTTCAATGGGATGACAGCATTTTGTTCATTTTAGTGTGGCTCTACAGAAACATTTAAAAACTGTTAAAAACAAGGTTACTACCATTGTATGACCAACCCTTAAGGGCAAATGAACAAATGAAGTCCATTCAATTTGAATCACATTTATAAAGGTTATACAAGTATTACTGCCTCTGCAAGAGCAAAAATGAGGAGTTAAGAATGCATTTTGGCTCATAAAGAGTTAAAATATAAAAATATGACAGATATTTGGTATGTATGTGTCAAGCAGACATAGTTCTATGAGTTTGAGTTTTTAAAGTATGAAAACATATGAAAGTATAGTGATTTTATAGCTGTTAAATGTAGAGGCTCCGTTTTGGTCATTAGGGTGCTAATGTGTAAGACAGTGAAAACCTTTTAAATGATCCCCAAACATCTGAAAGAGGCCCAATAGTCCCACTTTAAAATGACTACACAAACTGTTATACATTAACACAAAATGAAATGTACACAGCCACGCCTGAATAACCCTCAGCTGATCGGAGGTGGCACTAATCGTGAGGTGAGAATGACAGTTCCGCGGGCATGGGTCTCCGCGCGCCTGATACCGGCTCAGCCAAATGTCAGCACCGAAATTGGCCTGCCTCTCACACCGATGGGCCGATGGCAGCGATAGAGGCGGTATTTAACTTCCATCCGACATACAAGGAATGCATCTCGTCAAAATGATCGGCCGTGGTGACGGAGGTTAAAGTGAATGGGTGCGTGTGATGAGGACGCCGCTTACTGCCTTATGGAGCTGCTGATACCATGACAGCTCGGAAAATGCACGCCCGGAGGGAAGTTGGACAGGGATGACAGCAAATAGTGCACGAATACAAAGGGAGTCTGCAAAAGTGTTAGATTTGATTTATTGAAAAGGTTCACAGAAAAACAAATCACGGGCGTACCGTTTCATACCAAGTACAATACCTGCTATAGACTGCTGCAATCAGTTTGAACTGTCTCTATGAGGAACCCAAGGCAAGGCAAGGGAACTTTATTTATACCACACATTTCGTCAACTCAATGCGCCTTACAAAAGAAGATATGCAAAATTACACTCAATAAGTTAAGGAAAAGCATATAGATAAAAACATCAAGACATGGGGAAAACACAGTACATGAGGTCACGTGCAGAATTTTTCTTGGGAACAGGGAGGATGACCAGCTATTGATCGGGGGGAGGGGCTGAGGAAATGTGTTGAGGCAGACGCAGAACGACGGGGGCGTGGTTAGGGAGGGGGTATGTGTGTGTAGTTGTTTACAATCTAGAGACTGAGTGTCACGCAAAATATGGCCCAGAGAGCTCACTCCGTATCTGGTTTATCGCCGTGGCTTGGCCTTGAAGGGAAAGTGTTGACGGCGTAGGAGAGATAAGCGGTCCAGCTGCTTCAAACCTCCTCTCTCAGGAGGAAGAGAATTACTCCAGAATAGTTCATACATCTATAATGAATGAGCTTTTTACTTGGTCTCAGCTTTAGTTCAGTTCTCCAGAGCAGGTAGTTCCCTTCACAGTTCACCCCTTTCCCTCCCAGAAATATTGTCCGTCCCCACAGCGAGCTGCCAGGTAGAATACAACAGTCCATCGTTGTTGTGCTTTACTTTCCGGTGTAATTCCATCACTCGGTCACTCCCTGCTCCAAAGTGCTTGTTAATTTCAACGGACAGCAGCGTGGTCCGATTGCAAGCTGCTGTCTTTCCAAATTTCCGATAATCCAGGGCAGTCCATCCAATAAGCAGGTACCCTGTTATCAAGAGTCCAAATAAGTAAATATATTTGATGTCTCCGATCGAGAGGACCGCTAGGCAAACGACAATCCTCATCGCAAACTGGATTTTCACAGCTCGGTCAGGGAAGACGACCTCCTCCGTGGTCTCACTTTGTGAAAAAAACGTATCAATTGCGCTGAGATTCCAGTTAATCAATTCCATAGTTTAACGGTTCTGGAGGACAGCGAGCAGGGGTCCAAGAGGAAAAATAAAAGTCAGGAGCAGTGAGAGGACACGTCCGCACATGACAGAGAAGAGGAAGTCTGCAGTTATTTTGATTCTGTCCTTTGTAAACAACAAATATTCAGTTTACATAGAGTCTTAACATGCTAATCCCTGTAGTTTTTCCTAAACCTCAAGTCATGAGTAACAAACAAGTTTCCAGGGCCGGCCCTGGGCATAGGCGATCCAGGCGGCTGCCTAGGGCGTCATCTGCTGGAGGGGGCGCAGAATTGTGCTTTAATTTTTGAACTCCATGTGGTCCATGCTCCCACCATCTACAAAACTGCCAATTAATGGACATAACTTTGGAACAGAAAGTGATAGAGACTTGCGGTCTTTCGTGTTGGAAACTAGAAATTTCAAGGATTAAAACGACTCCTCCCTGGTCCTTCTACGCCTCAGGGGAACCGTGTAACAAAATTCATACATTTACTTCAGAAGTAGCGGTTCCTCCAACAATATAACTGTTGTGCACACGTTTCATGATTGCATATGTTCTGTTTTTTTAACTGATAGATAATCATAATGAAATAAAATAAAACCAGCCTTTTCCATATCTGAATCTGAATCTGAATATCCTAAGTGTGTCCAAAAGGATTGGCATAGGACAACACAGCAAACAAATATAAAATATACAACGCTATTTGGGTCAAGAAAATGTATAAAAAGGCTTTGTGTATGTGCGCTAGAGAAACATACAGAAATGTAAATGGAAAAATACATTAAAAGTTAAATCTTGCCTGGGTCGCCAAATTGGCTAGGGCTGTGTTTGATATTTAGGATTTTTGCTTGTGATTAGAGTGACCGCCGCCTCCGCTCCACTCGCATCTGGCTCACCCTCCTTCTGGCACTGCAGCATCCAACCGCCTTTGAAACCAGGTTTTCACCTGCACACATTTATTTGTGGCCCTCTCGTTCCTGATACGAGGCACGAGAGGACAGGCCGCTGATGTTGTCTCGAATCTGCCATGTTTATTTAGGTCCCGACTTCACGCTTGATCAGGAGACTCTTTTTGGGGTGGGGTGGGGTTCTCACATGTGATTAAAATCTGCACAAAAATTGGAAAGTGCGTTCTCGCATTATGTCTCGCACTTGTCAGTATCGCTTAGTCTGTGGCTTCAAGCAAGAGTGATGTCCTCATGTCTTAGCTGTGCACTTTGCATAGCATTCCACTAAACCGACACTGCTGGACATTTCTGTACTGTCACCATCCACTCTTCAACCGGACGGAACTTAACATCTTTGGCCTTTTGAAGAATTATTTTCTGAAATGTTGGCCATCTAAGCACGGAAATGTCAGTCTGTGTCCATTTAATTGGCTCTGTTTATGAATTTACCTGAATGATTGAGAGTTTTGCCAAGCTTTCCCCAAACACTGAACATTATTTTCTTTTATTAAGACCCAATTCCCAAAGCAGTGTGCTCGTGACTTTTTTGCCAAAACCTGCCCACACAGATTAATTACGCATAAGGTTTTGCCAAAAGAGTCATGTTTTTAGTGAGTGACTTGGTGCAGTCCATGGCATTGTCTTATCAGTCGAAGAAGAAGTATCACACCGGTTCAACATTTGTGCATTATTAATTCCCAGACTGCAAACGCGAGCTTCTCTCACTTCTTCATGCCAACATGTAGAAGCCCAGTCCAGCATGTGCGGACAGGTGCAGGTGGAGCTGTATTCCCACATGGAAAAGATCACTGTCAGTGGCTCAGCTGCCCCTCTGGGACTCTCATTATTAACAAATGGGGAGCCTGCCGCGCCGAGGAGTAACAAGGCGTACAGCAGTTATTGTGCCACTTCAAACCCTGCGGCACAGACACATGTGCGGCGTCAACAGCATCACACACGGAAGGTGACCACAGTGGCGTGTAAATATAGAACCTGGGAGACTGGGGAATACGTGTGTTGAATATGCGGATACATGGAGAGGGTTGTTGTTCTGAACGGCATCTGTTGTTCGATGCCATCTGTTGGTAAAACTGGTCTTATGACTGATGTTGATTGGTTGGGGTCGGCTTGTGGAGCTCATTGAAGTTATTCAGTCTCCTTCTGAAAAGTTTAATTTTGTCGTGTCATACATTGTCAGAATAAAACAAATATATACTGTAGATGGCATGCTACAAGATTTTTTTCTCTACTGTCAACTCTGGTAACTGTCTTTCCCTCCAAACGGCATCTATTCCTCTCAGTGGATTGGTATAGTGGAGTTATTAGTGTTCTTGTCGCGCAACAAGAAGGTTCCCGGGTTTCATTCCCAGATCGCATGGGTTTTTCCTGTGTGGAATTCACATGATCCCTCATGCCAAGATCTTATGCACTGAAAAGCACATTTACTGTATATACCGAGCCATCTTACGCTGAAATACGCTGCCATAAAAAATTAAGGGCCCGGTAATCATCCATCCATCAATCCATCCATCTTCTTCCACTTGTCCGTTGCCGGTGACTTGGGCAGCCGTCCGAGCTGCCCAAGTCACATTGCACCAGCCCCTATGGCTCCTCCTGCAGGTGGTGGGTCCACAGAAGGACGGCCTCATGGTTCTAACCGGGCCTGTTGGTCTCTCATAAGGGGCTTCTGAATCACTCTTTGTCTGACCCGTCACCTAGGACCTGTTTGCCATGGGAGACCCTACCAGGGGCACGAAGCCCCCGACAACAGAGCTCCAGGATCATTCGGGCGCTCAAACCCCTCCACCATGTTAAGCTGGCGGTTCCAGGAGGGGATAAGTAATCATGTTTCTTTTAAAACAAATCTGAAGAAATATGTAATCAGTCAAAAAATTATCCTGACTTAGTGTTTCTACGCTAAATGGAATGCACCTGACTTGTTTTCTTATGTTTTTCCTCGATTATTGATTTGGATGTGGAAGTAGTATGTCTGTATTGTTGATGTGTGTTGTATAAATAATGCTTTTACTTTAGTAATGTTTTTATAATGAGAATGGACCCCAGGAAGAGAAGTCTTTGCTTTAGTAAAGACTAATGGAGATCCTTAAATAAAGAAAATACATATTTGGGTGGGTTTCCTCTGGATGCTCTGCTTTCCCACATCAAACCAAACTCAAAAAAATAGGTTGATCAACCAACTAGGTGACTCAGTTGAGTACAGTTGTCAAGTGTCCCGAAACCTCTCTCTTGCTGCACTTTCCCAACATCCTCCCATATTAGTTTTATCCCGAAAATTATATATTATTACAAAATATATACAGTATATATAAAAAACATTCCTCTGCCCCTCCGAACTGATGTCTGTCACTAGCCTCGCGAGAAAGCCTGAGTGGCAGTTGTCGCGAGGTTGCATAGCTGTCAAGTGTCCCGTGTACAATAGCGGTGTGTTTTAGCAGATCAGGCATTGAACTGCCAACGCTGTGGTTTATGAATGGCTTTGATTGAATCTAATTTACCTCCCAGCTTCTAAATGAGAATGGTAGAACTGATGTTTTGCTGTGTTATAATGACTGCTTTTCTGCTTCTGCTTTCATCTGTTAAATTGTTTTGTTTTAATTGAGCATAAATTTCAATCCATTCCCAAATACAAGCAGAAGTTTGGTGAAATCTGTCCGTACAGCTTTTTCTCGTATAAAGCCATACTCCAATATTTGTCTGGCTGCATTTGGATGAGCATCTGTTGACCTTAGCATTATGGATTTTGGTGTTAAAAGGCAAATAGCACGGAATGCTTTGGGGAGGTTTGAGTCTTGAGCCAAAAAGACAAAGCTGTATAACTTACAGACTGCAAAATATGACTATGGATCTGAAAAGGCCGACATAAAAAAAAAAAAAAGGTTTGACGAACAATCTACATTTTCAAAGTCACTTCAGCGTCATCCCAATCTCCCTCGTCTCGTCTTATATTGAATATTAAAATGGGGGTGTAACACTGCCACCTTGAAAGGGCCACGATGTCCTTCATACGCCGCATGTATTCATCGGATCAGACAGAGAGAACTTGTTCGCCCTTGATTGGAGCCCACTTCCAAATCACATTAGTCTGGCACATGTGCTGCGCAAACTGCTCCCTTGCAATTACAATTAAAACCTTTTCATCATTCATTAACATCAAAAGTCAACATTAAATGGAAGTCCGGTCTATTATCAGGGGATGCTCCCAAATGGGTTTATGCAAATTCAGAGTAAATTGGACACACATTACGTTACATACATTGGGCACATATGGCTCGTGCGCAGAGTTTCTGGACCATTTAGCATGTGGCAGTAGTAATAATGGAATGAATTATATTATATATGTTTTTTATGCTTGTTTTTAGTTTTTTCACTTAATGCTGCAAAGGCTGTTTGACAGAAGTGTAACGGTACACTGAAATTATATTATGGTTTGGTTCAACTATTTGGAGGTCACGGTTCGGTATTATTTCAGTACAAAAAAACATAAACTTGCAAATGTTATTGTTTAAAAACATTTAGTGCCCGATCTTGTGTCTCAAAACGCATACGATAGCGGAACATTTTGCACTTAGTAGGAGCACACTTTGTGATCTTGCCACTCCTGGCTTAGCGCATTTAAGTGGGAAGTACGTGGAGACACACTTTTTTCCTCCAACCAGATCGACTCCGCGGCCGGGAAGGGGTTGTGGGGGAGTGGGGGGTGAACATGTGCATTTCTTTTGTTTCGCGTTCACGCCAAGCGGGTGATCCGCACCACAGCAGACGGCTGTAGCTCTTTCTCGCCGAGACATGAACATTGTTTAGCTCACGATGGAGTAAATAAACGTTTTAGTTTGACCTGTGAGAGCCTAAGGTTTAAGGAAGAACACAAAGCAGCACGATGTAAACGAAGAAATTAAAGTCAGTGGTGCTCCCATCAGAGCAGACACCTCCTCTTGTGACGCCCTTTCAAGAATGGTAAAGGTGCAAAAGCACATAGCTCCACCCCTCGGAAAATAATTCGCCAAGAGCCTGCGCCAGCACAAGATCTGGCCCATAGAGTATTACAAATAATCTAAAGACCCATTTATGTCTTAGTTTATACATATTATTTGATTATTTCTTCAATCAACTTCTTGGTCTTTAAGACTTTATTAATTAAACCACGAGATTCAAACAACAGAACAATATTAGCATCAGCACATGGGGAAAGGAAGCCGTGGGTCGCAGCTGAGGTTTACCTGGAAGATCTGGCAGGACGACTTGTGCTTTTCCACAGATGAGTAAACAGCGGTGCGACTAAGGACTAAAGTTTTACTGATAAAATAAGTTGTTTGGTTCTTCGCAATGTCCAGGCAGCGATCTTCATGGAGGGTCCCGTTCCACGTAGCTCCGGTGACCTCCACCGACGCGCTCGCATTTTGAAGTGTTTAAATACTTTGGATACTTCAGTAATCTGTTAGTATAATCACTGCCACCACTCAAAAGGTTCTGATGGTGTGTCATTCAATAGCGTCCGTGTGAAACATCGGTTCCGCTGCACTCATGTCTGGTGTACACTGCGATGTTTTTTGTCTTTTCCAAGGCAAAAAAGCTACTATGCACTTTTAGGTAACGGGCGGATTGGTTTACCAGCAGGGGTGAATAACAAACAAATAAAACAGCTTTGGCTTTAGTTATTGGCCGTATATTTCAGTAGTAAATGCGGAGTCGGACCTGCTCATGCCTGGCCTGTGTTTGTGACGGCCACGGTGAAGCGTGCGCTGATGTGAGACGCTTGACAGAGATCCTAGTTGCAGCGAGAGGATGGCGCACAACAGCTAGCCTTCCAAAATATCAGAGAGTGCCTCGCAGCTCGTCTTTGGTCGTACGACGGTTCTACTTTAAATCTTTGTCCCTGTCTCACTGTATGACCTAAGACCTGCAATTTTGAGCTACCACCTAAGATTTTCCCCACGACGAGTGATCGTTCGTCGCAGACGGCCAAAATCGCGCTGTGTACACCCAGCTTTAGACTTGCGATGGATGGACCAAAATGGTACAGAAACGGAGCACAAATGGACCGAAGCTGAACGTGCTGAACCGAAATGGTTCAATACTTTGCAACTTTTTTATTGTTGATAATAGACTGATGAAGCAATCCAGAAATCTAGCAACTTTGCATGTACCGTAACACCCCTAATGTTTAAGATATTATGAATTAATCACTACAGATTTTCCTACATGGTACAGATTTAATTTCCTTCCTGTTTGAAACCTGGAAATAATCTGCTGCTTTTGATCATTGATGTCAAACGTACAATACTCCAAATAATAATAGTAAGGTGGCTCAGGTGGTAGAGCAGCCATCTCATAAACCTATAAGTCACCTTCTTCATATTTTCTTCTGGTTGTGTTGCTGCCTTTCTTGTTGTGGTGAAACAGCACGTATCCATTCTAGTCATTGCACTACTGGATTCAATTTATGTTGTCTTTCTTTGGGCAAGGCATTTCACCTACGTTGTCTGGTGTTCTGTGAATTGAGAATGCGCATTTACTACTCATTTTCTAAGCATCTACGACTATACTCAGAACATTTTCCTTCAGGAACCGATTTATGATCCTTGTCTGGTTGTTTGGATTCGTCTCTACACTTGCCTAACCGTTCGTTTCCTCCCTCTCCACAGGAAACATCTTCGTGGTGAGCCTGGCCGTCGCGGATCTGGTCGTGGCCATCTACCCGTACCCCCTGGTCCTGTCGTCCATCTTCCACAATGGCTGGAGCCTGGGCTACATGCACTGCCAGATCAGCGGCTTCCTCATGGGCATCAGTGTCATCGGCTCCATCTTCAACATCACCGGCATCGCCATCAACCGCTACTGCTACATCTGCCACAGCCTCAAGTACGACAAGCTGTACAGCGACAAGAACTCCATATGCTACGTCCTGCTGATATGGGCGCTGACCGTCGTGGCCATCGTGCCCAACCTGTTCGTGGGTTCCCTGCAGTACGACCCCAGGGTTTACTCTTGCACGTTCGAGCAGTCGGCCAGCTCGGCGTACACCATCGCCGTGGTGTTCTTTCACTTCATCCTGCCCATCATGATTGTCACGTACTGCTACCTGCGCATTTGGATACTGGTCATTCAGGTGAGGCGCAGGGTGAAACCGGACAATCGGCCCAAGCTGACGCCGCACGACGTGAGGAACTTCGTCACCATGTTCGTGGTGTTTGTGCTCTTCGCCGTCTGCTGGGCGCCCCTGAACTTCATCGGCCTGGCGGTGGCGATCAAGCCCGAAGTGGTCATACCGCTCATACCGGAGTGGCTGTTCGTCTCGAGCTACTTCATGGCCTATTTCAACAGCTGCCTTAACGCCATAGTGTACGGTGTGCTGAATCAGAACTTCCGGCGCGAGTACAAGCGCATCGTGGTGTCGGTGTGCACGGCCCGAATCTTCTTCCAGGACAGCTCCAACGACGCGGGCGAGCGGCTGAAAAGCAAGCCGTCCCCGCTGATGACGAACAATAACCAGGTGAAAGTGGACTCGGTTTGAGCCGGAAAAAAAACAAAAACAAAAAAAGAAACGGCGAGATCGGACTAACTGTGAGTGGGAACAAAAAGTCGAATACCAAATACCACGGACCTGAAAAACTCTTTTGTTGGAAATGTTTTTGCAAAATTGTAAGGTGCTATCTGACCTCAAAACAATCAGCGTTTAAAAAAAAAGAAAGAAAAAGAGTAAAAAAGGGTGAAGATTATCATTGTTTATGGAGCACTTGCTTTGACTTTGCGGTACCTGTAGTTCAGTAAATATATGATGTCTGTTTTGTTTTCTATATCATGCATTATAAGAGTATTTTTTTTCTATCAGATGTCCTGTAGATATCTTTGAAAATATATCCGCCTGAAGTCATGGTTGGAGTTTTTGGACGTAGGGTTGTACATGGCAGTGTAAAGCTTAGTAATTTAGCTCTAGCAGCTCTGCATCATCGCAAAATTGACAAAACTGCGAGCGGCAATCATGAGGCGCACAGTGAATGCAGCTATGAATTCCTAGGTCCTATGTTATGCTTTTCTGACTTTTTATAGGCTACTACTTACGACAGCATTTCTTGGTATGTGAATTAGAATAGCGCGACATTTTCAAATCAAATATTGGTTTTAGTAAGAACAATTGTAATGATTCATTCGAAATGACGCAAACATAAGTGATGTAAATATGTTAACACTATATTCTGGTTCTTAAGACTCCTTTAACAAAACTGACGCTTGGAAAAAATAAGAAGACTTTCACACTAGAACAATCCCAGCACCTATTTCCAATCAATTACTAATTAATGGGCCGTAGGTCGTGGACATACAGTGAAAATAACAGCCACAACAAAAGGACAAAGCTTATTTCACAGTTAGCAGCCACGCTAACTACATTCTGAGTTAGGGTCCTTGCGATACGGATACTGTTATTGGATTGCATGCCACATAATTTTCTGGTAAGGGTATCGGCGAGTTCCCAGTCCACTTCACCAATCCGATACCACACTGTCTTTTATTTAAAACATAGGCCCTTAGACCTGAGCCACGGCTGTTTACTGCATTGTGCTCAATGGGCGAGGATAGCAGTTCTCTTTTGGTCCTCTTGGCGGGGGGGCTGACATTGCTGTGGTACCACCCCTTAGTGCCCGGGGAGATTCACTACAACTAGGAAACCAATGGGGAATTAACACATGTCAAAAACAACTTAAAAGCCTTTATGTCACCTTTTTAATGCCTTCATTTCGTCTTTAGAATGGAAGAAGAACTTTGGCTGAATCGATCCGCATGACTCACAACGCACACAGTCTTTGCTTATCTTTGCACTATTATTAGCCATTTACTTTTGGGCTTGGCTGCAGGCCTCAACTTTGTTTTGAGTCACACACAAAGTCAGTGTTGGGCATGCTACTCAAGAAAAAAGTAATTCATGATAGTTACTTGTTATTTACCCCAAAGTAACTGTAGTAATTGTATTACAGAATGATCAAGGTAACTAGTTTCTGGACAAAATAACTACTAATATAAAATACTCACACTGCTACTTGTTAGAATAAACTCAGTACCAGCTAGGAAAGGGACGTGCTAGGAAAGGGACAAGAGAGAGAGCGCAGGATCAAAGGGATGCAACTTTTCTGCGAGCCATAATAAAATAACTACCTCCGTTACATAGACAGTAACTGAAATGCTTTTCTAACGGTGTAAATGTTTTGTATTGCATTTGTAAGTGCTGTTACTCCCAACACTACACGTGACATCGGACTGGTAGGCTACTCAGTATCACCCATAATACCCATAGCCCAGATATCTATAGATATACTGTATAACAGCTGTTGAAATGTAGCCACACAAACCACTAACAACAGTGCCAAGAAGATCCATTTGGAATAAGCTCCAAAAAAGTCAGTGAAGCCTAACATAGGCCCTTTAACTAGTCTACTAGAGCGACACTAGAGTAAATAACAAAAATACCTATCTGCCAATTACAACCAACTGAGAAAAACACACAACTGTTGCTTTAAACAAAGACGTTTTATGAGGCCAATTATTATTATTATTATTACCAAAAAAAAAGGAAATATGATGACAACTTTATAAATAAAAGTTAACCAATTTATTAACTTTTTTTGTGACACTGTATCACTAACTGAGTGCAAACAATGTGGGTTGCTGCTGTCTTATTATTATACTTATTATGAGACCTTGCAATACTGTCCCTTTCATTAGGTGGAGTGTATACAGTATTTTAGTAGGAAAATCTCACTGTTTCTGCCACCCTGTGAGCTCATTTGCTGTATGCATGGATATCAGGAATTCTTCATATGCAAAATAAATCTGATGTTGATGAATATTAAACCGCTGTGTTCAATGTACTTTATTTTACAATTAGTTAAGACCGCTTAGTTATTATAATGAAGTTTCCTTTAGCTGGTGTAAAAGTTTTAAAAATGAATGTTACTGCTGAAATGATCATGGTTAAAATCTCCAAGCAGTGCAGAGATATTCAGCTATATTTGTGTGGGGTCAGACATTCAGGAGGCAAATGCCAGCTCTTTTTTTTATCACCAAACATCCACAACCAGTAATCATATACATTTCTGTACAGGAATATAGTGGATCCTTGGTGTACCGTTGGGCAGAGGCATAGCTTGCCATTAGGCAAGGCAGGCAGCTGCTTGGGGCCACCAGAGGGCCAACAGATTTGACAGAAACAGCCAAGAGAATAAAGTAACTGCACAACAGCAGTGACAAGGTGCACGCCAACTGGCCGTTGCATATTCCCTGAAAGGGCCCCATGAGCCAAACTCTAAGTGACTGTAGTTGTACCTGTATGACCTTCTGGCTGTCTCTGAAGTACCTTCTTTTACCTGCCTTGATTGTTTGCTGCAAATATCATTAACAAGCTAGCGTTCTAGGGTAAATAAAATACAAGTGAAAATGGTACATTTTTCTTTATAAAATGGGTGTTCAATATGACCAAACAACCACGATAATACGATATGCTAAATTGCTATACTTTCTACCGGTGAATACAATATAAGTCTCCATGCATATGAACGGTGCAGCCGGTAGTGCAAGGCCTATGTAAAGCTCTGTGTTCAATTTGTGAAGTGAAGTAGGCCTTGTGTATTTTATACAGTAAATAATAAACAAAGTCCACCACAGAAGTACAGCCTGTCTTTAGAAGCCATAGAAGGGGTCTATGGGCCTGTTGCTGCAAACGCTCTCGTTGACTCCGTTATTTGCGTCATTGAACGTTCTATCTGGATTCTTCCACATACAAATGAATAGTGAAGCCAGTTCCTGTACGTATTAAAGTATGGCATCTTTATTTCATAACTTTTATTAGAGCTGCTCAAATATTGCAACAAAAACATTATATATACCGTATTGCAATATTAAGTGTTGCAATATCCGTATCGCAAAATTTCACAATATATCGCAACATCACTTGAGAGTTCATCTGATTGAGATCGACACTTTTTTTTTGCAAACTCAGCCACAGACAAACAATGTATTGAACTTATCAATTTGCAAAAGTTCAGCTTTAGTTAAACATTTCCTAATTTAGTTCAAGTTTGGTATTGTTTTGGTCCTGATGTTATGTTTTTTAGGTCTTCTTCTGACACAATTTGCTGAAAAACTAGTGGAAAAACTGGACCATACTGTGGAAATGGTTTAGTGAAATATTGTAATACTATTGTTATCGCAATTTTACACATATCGTGCAGCCCTACTCTTAAATCATGTGGTTTGGATGTCCAACCCATAGATTTAATAATTAGAGATAGATGATTACCTATTCAGCCCCATTCTTTGTAATGGTCCCGAGTCGTCTGTGAAACGGGCCTCCCTCGGGTGCCTGGGATTGGAAGGGGAGACCTGCCCGGTCAGAGGGTCAGGTCACCAATGATATTATTTGAGCAAATGATATGATCAAAAATCATCAAATATGACAGCGAAAGAACTATGGGTACATTGAACACTCCGATTTCAGGGTATTTGTTTGAAATAAATACTTACTAGCAATTATTTTCATGTTTTGATACATTTGTGCGGGCCAAAATTTTGGACCGACGACAGCATGTGCAAGACAAAAAGGTTTGGAACCACTATTGCAGCTTACAGAGGAGCCAGCACTGCAACGGCCAGTCAACTCGTTTGAAATACTTGGTATTGCAGCAAAACAAGATTTTGTCCCAGCAAAGACAAATCATAATAATTGGCCAGACAATGACATCCCCCACATGTCCATGTGGGTGACAGGCTGACAACAGCTGGAAAACATCTGGGTTGTGATGATTTTGAACGGGCTACAGAAGTCCACCTCATCCTTATGTATGTATAACATGGGTCCAAAGTGATGACACAGAAGGACCATTGGCATAGCAACTAAGATTTCCACATAAAACATTCAGTCTTTGAATGGTCAAAATTTGAGTGAATGTTACGATGTTACAGGAATACAACCCAGAACGGCCTTAAGATGGGCATAAATATAGATCCACTGAATAGAAATACAAACATATAAATAAATCCAAGGAATCTACAACAGAATATAAATAATTAGATATTTAAGAGGCCGTTCTGATGATTTAGCGTGACCTCTTGCAGGGTTTGAAGGACATGTGTGACTGAGCATGGCACAGAGTCGGCCAGTGCATGCGTGTGTCGCGTGGCTCAGCCTCTGGAGCACAGGCGAAAGCAGCGTGCATCACAGGCACCAATGGCCCGACTTGGCTTTTGGAAATCCCCTGGGCTTACGTAACGCCTGCTGACCATCCCTCATCACCCCCCTCCCCCAAGCCTTTCTGGATCCCTTTAATCCCAAGAGGCGGCCGCGCTGAATGGAACAGGCAACTAACAAATGTAAAAAAAAAAAAAACTGTTAGGGATTTGCACTGACTGTGGTAATCTGGGGACAGAGGTTTTTGTAGCTCAGGGAGTGTGGCCAGATGAAAGCCAAGGAGCCAGGTGTTACTGGACAGATTGCATTCATTTTATGCATTATTCAGTAAAAGTAAAAAAAGAACGGAAAAGTCAAACCTTAAAAAGGAGCATGCCTTATTTTGCACTGGTACATGCTTTAAAACTCAAAGCCACACCGCATAGAATTTCACCCAATAAATAAAATTGAAATACAAGCATTTATTTCATGACAAATGCTTGTATTTCATGACTTTATGCCCATGACTTTGTCATTTTTTTATGACAAAGTCTAAGGCATTAAAAATGCCATAATTTCCACAACACAAATGGCAACCCTGCCACCTGTTAAACACCTTGAGCTGACACATTTCACACCTGTTAATGACAAAACAATCGAAGAGGTCATCTCCGGTCTGAGTTCATGTACATGCTGCCTTAATGAATTACCCACTAGATTTCTGAAGTCTGTGCTGACCAGCTTGTTACCACAACTTGTTCAGTTAGTTAACATCTCATTTGAGACTGGAGCATTTCCAAAGGCCTTGAAAACCGCGGTAATTAAGCCTCTTCTAAAGAAGAGCAGCCTTGATCCCAAGGTACTGAACAACTACCGGCCCATATCAAACCTACCATTCTTAGGAAAAGTCCTAGAGAAAGTAATATATCAACAGCTCACTTACTTTCTCCTATCTAACAATGTGTTTGATACTTTCCAGTCAGGATTTAGGCCCCACCACAGCACTGAGACAGCTCTGATCAAGGTGACAAATGATATCCGTATGAACACCAACGCAGGTAAGGTCTCAGTTTTAGTTCTGCTGGACCTGAGCGCTGCCTTTGACACAGTGGACCACGGGATCTTACTTCACAGGTTAGAAAACTGGGTGGGAATCTCTGGTACTGCTCTAAACTGGTTCAAGTCCTATCTCAAGGATAGGACGTACTTGTACGTCGAAATTGGCAACTGTGTCTCAGACAAAATTTCCATGACCTGTGGAGTCCCCCAGGGGTCAATTTTGGGACCCCTCTTATTCAACTTGTACATGCTTCCATTTGATCAGCTAATAAACAGCAACAATGTGTCGTACCACAACTACGCAGATGACACTCAGATCTACGTGTCACTGACGGCAGGTGAACATGGGCCTGTAGATACACTCTGTCACTGCATCGAACAGATCAGTTTGTGGATGCAAAACAACTTTCTCCAACTAAACTCAGACAAAACTGAGATCATTGTCTTTGGCCCACAGACACAAAGACAAAGTGTTATCAGTCACCTTGAGTCTTTCTTTCTAAAACCAAAAAATCAGGTTAGAAATCTAGGAGTAATCATGGACTCAGACCTGAACTTAAACAGCCACATCAAAGCAATAACGTCATCAGCTTTTTACCATCTGAAGAACATAGCTAAGATCAGAGGAATAGTGTCAAAACCAGACTTAGAGAGACTCATCCATGCATTTGTCTCCAGCAGGTTAGACTACTGTAACGCCTGCTCACTGGCCTTTCTAAACGAGCTGTTAGAGCTGCAGTACATCCAGAACGCTGCTGCTCGAATCCTGACAAGAACCAGGAAATACGACCACATTAGTCCAATGCTCCGGTCTCTGCACTGGCTTCCTGTCACTCAGAGAATAGAATTTAAAACAGCTCTGCTTGTGTACAAGTCTTTTCATGGTTTAGCACCAAAGTACATCTCTGACATGTTAGAGCCGTATGAACCATCTCGGGCCCTGAGAACTTCAGGGAGGGGTCTCCTGGTGGTTCCCAGAGTCAATAATAAACACGGTGAGGCTGCGTTTCAGTTTCATGCAGCTAAAATCTGGAACAGTCTTCATGAGGATGTGAGACAGGCCTCAACTCTGACAATGTTCAAATCCAGGCTGAAAACAGCTCTTTTTACCCGTGCATATGAAAACTGAAAGTATTTTATCTGCACTCTTGCCTTTTACTGTAATTGATTAACTTTATGTTGATGTTTTAGTGATTGTTTTGATCTGTTTTCTTGTAATTTTATAAAACTGTGAAGCACTTTGAATTGCCTTGTGTATGAATTGTGCTCTACAAATAAACTTGCCTTGCCAGATATTATCATCATTAAAAAATACCTTGAAAAAGCTCCAAACAAACATGTGCTGTTGCTGTGAGCAGCTCAGCTCTCTTAAACATGACTGCAACTTTACCGGGAGTGGGTACGTCTCCAGCTCGTCTCCATGGAGATGTCGACTAAAGGGAGCATAATTTGAGATTTAAAAAGGTTATAGGTTCTCATCCAAATCCACTCTTTGATTACCCACTGCAGAAATAGCATTTTCTGTGTCGAGCTGTTCATTAGGAGCATGTTTTTGTACTAATGGCAACAGTATAGTCCAAAATGTTACGCAGTGTGCCTTTAAGACACTGCAGATAAATAGGGTTTATTTCTGATAGAAATATGAGGAGACAAAATGTATTGGACGTTTTATGTCATTTTATGTCAGCATATAAAAAAGGTCATTTTATGCATAAAAATAGCCCAAATTGTCGATATTTTCAGCTACGAAATGTAAATAATGGATAGAGCCAGGCTGAAATGTATGATTTTTTTGGTTGAGATTTGTTTCAGAGGGGATTTTGGCTTTGTTTTGTTTTGGAAATAAGGTTCAAAGCTCTATAAATAAGGTATTCAGATATTAAAAATGCCCCAGCCTGTAAAGTTTGGAGTCTGTAGGAGCTACTAAAGTAGAGATGTTTTGGCAAGAATGGAATGGCCGTGGCTGTAACCCAGAAAGGAAATGACCATATTTGGATTACAGCGTCATCTCGGTCACCTTTTGTGCTACACATGTCATGGATACAAAAGAAAACGTCAGTATTTGTGAATGAGTAAGCGTGAGAAGCCGGCCGGTCCTGCATGATGCTGTTGGTGGTACAGTAGTAAAGCGATAGATCCCGGCCCAGAGGGGGTCTTTCTGTGTGGAGTTTGCATGTTCTCCCCGTGTCAGCGTAGGTTTCCTCCGGGTACTCCGGTTTCCCCTACAACTAAAAACATGTACAATAGGCCAGGATGAATGATTAGAATCAGAATAGTTTTTATTGCAATTGTTTGAGAACAGGTTCACAAACTAGGAATCTTCAACGAAGGTACTTGAGTCATCTTCTGTACTTGGTAGTTGAGGTCTCCAAACGTTTCGCCTCTCATCCAAAAGGCTTCGTCAGTGAACAAGGTTTCCCTCAGCAAGCAGCGTAGATAAAGACCAGTTGGGAGGAGTTGGCTCCTCCCCTCTAATAACAGCTACTCTCACCTGTGGGTAAACACCTTTGAAGTAGAGCGTCTGTAACGACCTGCTCCCCCCAGTATCGGTCAGCCCTGTCCTATTCATGGCTGATCACTGCTAATTACCTGCCTATTGTTCTATTGTTAGCTGAGGTATCGTCTTCTTGGACTGGCCGTGCTCTGTCCGTTTTCCCCGAAGCAGATTGGAGTAAAAAGAAGAAAGATTAAATCTTAGCCCACCATTTCGGTTCATGGAGGGATTTTCTTTCTGACAAAAATAGCTTCTTTTACTCCTCTTTCAAACCAACGTTCTTCTTTAGCTAGAATCTTGACCTCCCCGTCCTCAAAAGAGTGATTGGAGGCTTTAAGGTGAAGGTGCACAGCCGACTGAGGGCCGCTTGTGCTTTCTCTTCGGTGTTGATAAAGTCTCTTCTGTAAGACTTGTTTGGTTTCTCCAATATAATGTTCTTTGCATTCTTCTTCTTTGCATCGAATAGAATAAACCAAATTGCTTTGTTTGTGGCTCGGCGTTTTGTCTTTGGGATGAACTAATTTTTGTCTCAGTGTGTTCACAGGTTTGTGGTACACTGGAATCCTGTGCTGCCTAAAGATTCTCTGAAGTTTCTCTGATACCCCGGCTACATACGGCACTGCAACTCCCTTTCTTCTGGGTTCTGTAGTCTGTCTGTCCTGCTCTTTGGGTCTTCTTGCCCTTTGTGCTCTAGTGAAGGACCAGTTAGGATAGCCACAGTCTGAGAGGGCTCTCTGGACATGTTGTTCCTCTTTGGTCTTTCCTTCTGCACTGGTAGGCACTTCTTTAGCTCTATGTCTGAGTGTCCTAATGACCCCTATTTTGTGTTGGAGTGGATGGTTAGAGTCAAACATCAAATACTGGTCAGTATGAGTTGCCTTCCTGTAAACCTCTGTCTGAAGTTGTCCGTTTTCCCCTATGATAACTTTACAATCTAAAAAGGCAAGTTGTTTCTCCTTAGCGTCCTCCCGAGTAAATTTAATGTTAGGGTCCACAGCATTGATGTGATCTGTAAAAGGTGCCACTTCCCTCTCTTTAATTTTGATCCACGTGTCATCTACATATCTGAGCCAGTGGCTGGGTTTGTTACCTGGGTATGAGGCCAAGGTATTCTTCTCCATTTCCTCCATGTAGAGGTTAGCCACTATGGGTGAAACTGGAGAACCCATAGCACAGCCGTGGATCTGTCTGTAGAAGTTGCCCCTGAACTGGAAATATGTGGTGCTAAGGCAGATCTCCAGTAGTTGGCAAATGTGGTCAGGGGTGAGCTGGGTCCTATCCGCTAGAGTGCTGTCCTCAGTCAGTCTCTTCCTCACCGCCGTGACTGCTGCTGAGGTAGGGACGGATGTAAACAGTGCTGTCACATCATAAGAAACCATGGTTTCATCTGTTTCCAGCTGCAGGTGTTTGATCTTCTCCACAAATTCCTTGGTGTTTTCCACATGGTGTTCTGTGTTGCCGACTAAAGGGGCTAAAATGAACTTGAGATGTTTCGCCAGATTATAGGTGATGGAGTTAATGCCACTCACAATGGGTCTGAGAGGAAAACCTTTTTACCCGGGAGAGGCTATTCCGTGTATTTATGGTCTGCCAAAAATACACAAGGAAGGTTTTCCTCTCAGACCCATTGTGAGTGGCATTAACTCCATCACCTATAATCTGGCGAAACATCTCAAGTTCATTTTAGCCCCTTTAGTCGGCAACACAGAACACCATGTGGAAAACACCAAGGAATTTGTGGAGAAGATCAAACACCTGCAGCTGGAAACAGATGAAACCATGGTTTCTTATGATGTGACAGCACTGTTTACATCCGTCCCTACCTCAGCAGCAGTCACGGCGGTGAGGAAGAGACTGACTGAGGACAGCACTCTAGCGGATAGGACCCAGCTCACCCCTGACCACATTTGCCAACTACTGGAGATCTGCCTTAGCACCACATATTTCCAGTTCAGGGGCAACTTCTACAGACAGATCCACGGCTGTGCTATGGGTTCTCCAGTTTCACCCATAGTGGCTAACCTCTACATGGAGGAAATGGAGAAGAATACCTTGGCCTCATACCCAGGTAACAAACCCAGCCACTGGCTCAGATATGTAGATGACACGTGGATCAAAATTAAAGAGAGGGAAGTGGCACCTTTTACAGATCACATCAATGCTGTGGACCCTAACATTAAATTTACTCGGGAGGACGCTAAGGAGAAACAACTTGCCTTTTTAGATTGTAAAGTTATCATAGGGGAAAACGGACAACTTCAGACAGAGGTTTACAGGAAGGCAACTCATACTGACCAGTATTTGATGTTTGACTCTAACCATCCACTCCAACACAAAATAGGGGTCATTAGGACACTCAGACATAGAGCTAAAGAAGTGCCTACCAGTGCAGAAGGAAAGACCAAAGAGGAACAACATGTCCAGAGAGCCCTCTCAGACTGTGGCTATCCTAACTGGTCCTTCACTAGAGCACAAAGGGCAAGAAGACCCAAAGAGCAGGACAGACAGACTACAGAACCCAGAAGAAAGGGAGTTGCAGTGCCGTATGTAGCCGGGGTATCAGAGAAACTTCAGAGAATCTTTAGGCAGCACAGGATTCCAGTGTACCACAAACCTGTGAACACACTGAGACAAAAATTAGTTCATCCCAAAGACAAAACGCCGAGCCACAAACAAAGCAATTTGGTTTATTCTATTCGATGCAAAGAAGAAGAATGCAAAGAACATTATATTGGAGAAACCAAACAAGTCTTACAGAAGAGACTTTATCAACACCGAAGAGAAAGCACAAGCGGCCCTCAGTCGGCTGTGCACCTTCACCTTAAAGCCTCCAATCACTCTTTTGAGGACGGGGAGGTCAAGATTCTAGCTAAAGAAGAACGTTGGTTTGAAAGAGGAGTAAAAGAAGCTATTTTTGTCAGAAAAGAAAATCCCTCCATGAACCGAAATGGTGGGCTAAGATTTAATCTTTCTTCTTTTTACTCCAATCTGCTTCGGGGAAAACGGACAGAGCACGGCCAGTCCAAGAAGACGATACCTCAGCTAACAATAGAACAATAGGCAGGTAATTAGCAGTGATCAGCCATGAATAGGACAGGGCTGACCGATACTGGGGGAGCAGGTCGTTACAGACGCTCTACTTCAAAGGTGTTTACCCACAGGTGAGAGTAGCTGTTATTAGAGGGGAGGAGCCAACTCCTCCCAACTGGTCTTTATCTACGCTGCTTGCTGAGGGAAACCTTGTTCACTGACGAAGCCTTTTGGATGAGAGGCGAAACGTTTGGAGACCTCAACTACCAAGTACAGAAGATGACTCAAGTACCTTCGTTGAAGATGGACAACTCCTGTACGACTGAGAATTTACACAGACAAACTAGGAATGTTTCTCGGTGCAGACGTGCGACATAAAACATACTGTAACACAGAATTTAGATAAAAATAAGCTAGTATAAAACTTTAAACTTTAAGGCTATGGGGCATGCATAGAGAATATTAAAATAAAGATAAAAATAAAAAGGAAAATATGGTAAGACGACAACAATTTGACATAGAACAACAACGGGATTATATTTACAAATGAGGTATATAAAGTGATAGCAGCTGATCTAAGCAGCTGATCTGCCCTGTAATCAACAGGGCAGATTACATCCATGAGTCTGTAACTAAGTTATTGAGTTATTGGGTCTTGTTACTGTTCATGAGTCTGATGGCGGAGGGGAAAAAACTGTTCAAGTGGCGGGAGGTATGGGTCTGGATAGACCGTAGCCTCCTGCCTGAGGGGAGAGGGGTGAATAGTCCGAATAGTCCAGGGTGAGAAGGGTCAGCTGTGATTCGACCCACACGCGTCCGGGTGTGAGTGAGTGGTTGGTGGTGGTCAAAGGGGCCGATGACACAGACTGGTAGCCTCATTTCTGTCAGTCTACCCCAGAGCAGCTGTGGCTATAATAGTAGCGTGTGAAAAAATGATGATAACTCTGCACAGCTTTAGAGCTCCCAGAAATCTTTATTGTTTGCACCACACAAAGTGACGTTTTGGCGTATTAGCCCTTCATCAGACATGAAAATAAGTGGCTACACACCTGTATATGTACAATTAGTTCATCATGTGTGAGTAGGTCATCACATGAACACAGTTTTTTTTTACAATAGGGCTGGGGTACACCTCTATGTGAACACATGTAAGTAAAGTTGCAGTTACCGATAGCCACTCTAAAATGTGATGACAAGATCCCACAGCATATAAGTATTTACACAATATACAGAGTCTATGTACGGGGATATATCCATATATACATATTGATATATATTCAATATGGTTCTATTCCCTGATGGCCTAATCAATCACTGTACATATACCAGTGTGTTTTCATGTCTGCTAAAGGGCTAAGACGCCCGAAACGTCACTTGGTATGGTGTGAGCAATAGCATTTCTGGGAGATCTCAATCTGTGCAGAGTTATCTTCATTTTTTAAATCGGTTTCTTCTAACTCAATCTATCAATTTATCTTTCTTATAGCCGCTAACGACATAACGTGGGAGAAAAAATTAAACTGTGACACTAAAGTAAATTCAATTTAAAAAACAGCAAGTATTGATATTTAACATTTCCAAAAGTGCAATGAAAGGTAGCTTATTTTAGAAGACACAAACGTTCTGCTATTATCACATAATTTGAGATTCTGGAGTGGATTAACATGCTCACACTAAACAAAAAGGAAAAAGCAATGCCATTGCAAAAATAAATATGTCTGAACTTTTAATGCAGTAGACAATGCAGATATCTGCTCTTAAATGTAGCTATTAAAAGTATTCATTGTAAAGCCAATCCATTGTATTTATATAGTAATTAAAACCTAAAAACAACATAGCTACACCAAAGTGTTACAGAGACAGAGGATTACATTACAAAAAAGGGAAATGATAATAAACCGTAAAGGAAACAATTAGGAGCAATATTAGACAAGTCATTAATAATGGGTTTTAAGCAAATCAAATTATAAGCCAAGCTGAAAAAACTTTTTTGAATTTAGACTTGAATTATTCAATGGAGGAGGTGGATTTGATGTAGACTTGGAAGCTGTTCTACATTTTGGGGCAGCAAGGCGAGATGGAGGGACCGCTCACCGACACTGTTATGGAAGGCGGAGTATGGGGATCACTGACCAGTGACGTATTCAGTGTTTGGAAAACAAATGGCTTAGACCGGGAGCCAATGGAGAAGGAATCAAATTTATAGACTATATTAATTGACTAATCAAAGCCTCCTTCTTCCAGAAGCCCCCAAGAAAGTGGGGGCACGGACCGGAATTTCCTTGCTGTGATGGACTTTCCATTGAAACTCCACCCTCTTTGAGCCATTATTAAACACAAGCCTGTCATTCTTACCGCCACGTATTTGTCATAACAGACACAACGCCACCTTATATTTTTCCTTTGGGAATTTTAATAATGTTTGAGTTGGCTCCCAAAACCCCACCCTAACTGCTAGCATGAATGAGCTTCTGCTAGCCTGAACTGCGGGACTCCACAGTCTATGGTTGAAATTTACCAAATTGTACTACTTATATTTTATTTCTAATTATATGTTTGTAACAGTGCCACAAAGTTACCACGACAATGTGGAATGAAAACATATTGGGAGCCGATGGGTTTTTGAAAATCTTTTGGGTGTAAAAACTCCAATCTCAGACTGGATTGCTGTGTAAGGTTAAAAGGTTGACGCAAATCTCCATATGGGGAACAATAACCATAACAATTTCCATCCATCCATCCATTTTCTTCCACTTGTCCGTTGCCGGGTCGTGGGGGCAGCCGTTGGAGCTGCCCAGGTCACATAGCACCGGCCCCCCATGGCTCCTTCTGCAGGTGGTGGGTCCACGGAAGGACGGCCTCACGGTTCACACCGGGCCTGTTGGTCTCTCCTAGGGGGCTAACAATTTCCTATTAGTATAAATGTTTAAATAAAACCACACAAACGAAAAAATACAAGCCCCCACTCCATGAGCTAAAAACTGGCATTAAACCGTGCAGTCTATATTTTATTACAGCGTGAGCAGGTGCACGACCATTAGCATAACTCTCCCAGCGGTCTCTAGCACACCGCGGGGCACTGGAGCTGATAAAGATGCAGCATGTACTTTTGAATTTCACCCAAAGTCGCTGGCGAAGTTTGCACAAAAGCTCACCCGTACCTCTGTTCATTATACAGCTTTATGAGATCGCTCGGGGCCACGGCAGATAAGAGGTCACTACTCATGCAGTCATTTAGGCCCTAAGTGGACTATTTCACACATGAGTGAAGCAAGGCAGCGACTTAACTTTATCCTTTTCCTGAGAGCCATGTATAGGAATATGGCGCAGAAGCCCTAATTGAGAGTAAATCACGTCTGTAATGTGCGGCAAAGTATCGGTGGTGTCACGGTGGTGTTAAAGTGGGAGGAAATGGCTGAAAACAGCAGTCTCTTCATGTGTTAAAGGAGTAAAGGCTGGGTACCGTTACAGTCCCCCACACCCCCGATACCGGCGCTTAATCGATACTTGTTTTCCGATATCGATACTTTATCCGATGCCTATACTCAAATATTTGTCATCTCGAAACTAGAAACAAAACAATAATGCGTGTAAGATCTGCAAATTTCCGATACCGGGTTCATCTCTAATGTGTGTGAAAAATGGGGGATCATTTGGAGGAAAATTGGGAGAAATTGTGGCAAAATACGGAAAAATGGTGTAAAAAAAAAATAATGGGGTAAAGATAAGAAAGAAATGTGTTGGGTAAAACATTGGGCAATGGGAAAAATAGATACAAAAATAATTTATTTGAGCTGAAACAACCAAGTCACTTCCTTTAATCCTGCCCCTGGACCAACAGCATCAAAACTTGGATCTGAAGATATTTGATACTTGATTTTTTCACCGTTAGAACCTCACCTTTTTTCCTGATACCAGACTGGTATCATTTAACGGTAACCAGTCCTATAAAGGAGAGTGTAGGAGCGTACGAGGCCTTTCCTCTTTGGATTCTTTAGAAATTGTATTTTGCTGTGCAGCTGTTCTCAAGGCAAGGCAAGTTTATTTGTAGAGCACAATTCATACACAAGGCAATTCAAAGTGCTTCACAGTTGAATAAAATTACAAGGAAACCACGATGAAATCAATCAATCAATAATATAAGATAAAATACTTTCAGTTTTCATATGCACGGGTAAAAGAGCTATTTTCAGACTGGATTTGAACATGGTCAGAGTTGAGGCCTGTCTCACATCCTCATGAAGACTGTTCCAGATTTTAGCTTTAGCCTCACCGTGTTTATTATTGACTCTGGGAACCACCAGGAGACCCTCCCTGAAGTTCTCAGGGCCCGAGATGGTTCATACGGCTCTAACATGTCAGAGATGTACTTTGGTGCTAAACCATGAAAAGACTTGTACACAAGCAGCGCTGTTTTAAATTCTATTCTCTGAGTGACAGGAAGCCAGTGCAGAGACCGGAGCACTGGACTAATGTGGTCGTATTTCCTGGTTCTTGTCAGGACTCGAGCGGCAGCGTTCTGGATGTACTGCAGCTGTCTAACCGCTACCTTACAGTAGTCTAACCTGCTGGAGACAAATGCATGGATGAGTCTCTCTAAGTCTGGTTTTGACACTATTCCTCTGATCTTAGCAATGTTTTTCAGATGGTAAAAAGCTGATGATGTTATTGCTTTGATGTGGCTGTTTAAGTTCAGGTCTGAGTCCATGATTACTCCTAGATTTCTAACCTGATCTTTTGGTTTTAGAGAGAGAGACTCAAGGTGACTGATAACACTCAGTTCTCACAGATACGCTCATATTACAAATTACAAAAACATGCATAAAACAGTTTCATGATGTAAGGATTTTTATCTTTCAGTCACAGTTGGTCAAAGCCATATTCAACTCTTTAGTCAGTACATTGTTGAGGCACCTTTGGCAGCCATTACAGCCTCAAGTCTTCTTGGGTATGATGCTGCAAGCTTGGCACACCTGCATTTGGGGTATTTTTTCCCCATTCTTCTCTGCAGATCCTCTCAAGCTCCGTCAGGTTAGATGGGGAGCGTCGCTGCACAGCTACAGTATGTTCAGGCCTTTCTAGAGATGTTCAATTGGGTTCAAGTCTGGCCTCTGTCTGGACCACTCAAGAACATTCACAGACTTGTCCGGAAGCCCATTGCTTCATTATCCTGGCTGTGTGCTTCGTCTCGTTGTCCTGTTTGAAGATGAACCGTCGCCCTAATCTCTGAAGCAGGTTTTCATCCAGGATGTCTCTGTATATATCTATCCTGTCTAACGAATGAAGAACTTTACTGTTGTTATACAATTGTACAACAAAATTGCAAGAACTAGTCTCCCAGTCCCACCATGCTTCAACTATATGGATGGGATTTGCCAGGTGATGAGCGGTGCCCAGGCCAAATAGTTCTATCTTGGTTCCATCAGACCAGAGAATCTTGTTTCTCATGATCTTAGAGTCGTTAAGGTGCCTTTTGGCAAACTCCAAGCCGACTGTCACGTGGCTTTCACTGAGGAGAGGCTTCCGTCTGGCCACTCTACCATAAAGGCCTGATTGTTGGAGCACTGAAGAGATGGTTGTCCATCTGTAAGGTTCTCTCATTTCCTCAGAACGATGTAGCTCTGTCAAGGTGACCATCGGGTTCTTGGTCACCTCCCTGACAAAGTTCCTTCTCCCCTAATCGCTCAGTTTGGACAGACGGCCAGCTCTAGGACGAGTCCTGGTGGTTCTGAACTTCTTCCATTGACAAATGATGGAGGTAACTGTGCTCTTTGGGACCTTGAATGCTGCAACAATTTTTGCTTTGATACAAACTCTTTATTTAGCGTGTCATCCAATAAATAGAATAAAATAATGCAATGCTTTTCAACAGTACATCTTTTCAAATTAAACTAAAAACATTACCCCACATCCTTAACTTTAGTGAAATACAAGCTATGTGCCAACATAACTTTTATCGCATTTTCTGCCCATCTACATTTTAAATTGTCTGTTGTACATTAAAGCCCTTTTCTTGATCTGGTGCCAGTTTGTGAATTGGCAGAGGCTGACAGGTGCAATGAGTGGTGCCCAGGGATATCTCTTCATTATGATCACAGAGTCAGAGCCAGCGCTGTATTGGAATCAGCACTGCCAACACTGCGGCCGCCATATGCTCCTAAACTAATTAGCTTTACAGGCGGAGATTAGTTAACTGAAAAGCAATAACATGTGTAGAAATCTCCAAAATTAATAATTGTCCGATTCAATGAATCTCACTTGGTGTTAAAAGCGGTTATTGTAGCATCTGTATGAAAACACACAAAGGATTGATTATATACTGGCAATTTGTGTTTTCATCTCCCAAAAACTAAGGTAAGCTAACAGCACCACATTGTTTTCATGTTGACACTGACACTTCCAGGAATATTTGTTTGCTGTCTGAAGTGTACAAAGTCGATGGCCAAACAACCATACCTGTCAATCTCCCAACTTTATTTATACTGCGCATTTCGTACACGACAAGGCAACTCAATGCGCCTGTATTACTGAACATAATCAAGGTGCTTTACTGCTGCTGAAAGTAAGAAAATATTTTACGTAAAGAAAAAGGCTAAGAAACAATACATTTCTGCAAATAATAACTTTTTGTTAAACATCCCTCCGCCAAACAAAAAAACCAAGGGGAAACACTGTTTAGGAATATCCCAGGTCAACAAAGGTTGGCCTATCAGATTCTGATCACCTACTTAGTTTGTAAATGTTTGACAAATCCACTTTTGTCACGATCCATATCACAATACTCAGGGGCCAATCCGATACATATTGCGATACATTAAGTAATTACGTTAAGTAACGGCTCGGTAGTACAGCGGTTAGCGCTTGTGCTTCACCGCTAGAAGGTCCGGGTTCGATTCCCACCTGGACGGGGCCTTTCTGTGTGGAGTTTGCATGTTCTCCCTGTGTCTGCGTAGGTTTCCTCCAGGTACTCCGGTTTCCCCTATTACTAATAGAGAATTAGGGTACGTGAGCGATGGATCTGTTGAGAGGGATCCTCCTAACGGGCTCATTAACCTCGTCTTTTAATGCACCACACAGCATAGGAACATCATCTACAAAACCAGCTAGTTAGGGCAGCTGGGTAGGGGTGTGTTGATGAGGAGCTACTGCCTCTACTGCTCTACACCTGGCTTTTTTAACGCACTGCACTGTGTAGGGCTTACATAATATTCACGGAGTATAATATGTATAATATGTACATTAATGTGTCATTTTAACATAAAACTAGTGACTTTTGGTAATGCTAACAATGTTAGGCATGGTAACCATCTGAAAGAAATGTAATGATCGCCTTTTGTTACTTGCTTTGTACTAGACTTTGTACATGAAACAAGACCGTTGTTGTAATTGTGCTTCTTCTCTGTTGATGTTTGATAATAATTCATAAATCATATAATATGAATTAAATGCTTTTAATGGACACAATATTATGGATTATGTTATTAACGACCATAACAACAAGAAACAAATGATCAAATTAAAAGATTGGTGACTAGTTGTTTTGGCAGTGATGGGTATTTGTAATTATTGAAGAAAAGGTTAGAGTTTTCTTTCCTTGCCTTGGGATTAGTAGAATATTGTTATGTTAATGCTGATTGTATAGTCACTGGAATAGGACAAAATACAGTAACTATGTGTCATATCTTCTTGATTATGCTTAGTAAATGAATGTATCAAATTCTTCAGTACACAAGGGGGTAGGTGCAAACAAGCTTAAGCTTCTGCCTACTCCTTTTGAGCATCATATCCACGCTATTTATTTAATTATTTACTTATTTTCCTATGACTGTATCTCTTTGGCTTTGATTACTGTGGTGAACTTTGTATATATGTAGAACTTTGTGGAACTCAGATGCTCAAATAAAAGATGAATTGAATTAAGTTATAGTTCTTTGTAATTAGTTTGTAAGTATGTAGCATTATCATAGTTGTATCATAGTTGTTTCGTAATTAGTTGTTACGTAATGGGTATTGCTCCGTTTTGGGGAATGTATACAGTGCATAAGTTCAGTTCAGTCATGTAAAGCCATAATGTTAGTACCATCTTGTAAATGGTCATTTCGGCCATGGTCGGATGCTGTGCGTGACGTGTATGGTCTATTTTGTTTTGCTGTTTCCTTGTTGCTATTTTGTTCCTTTGTTGTTCCACTATGTTCTTGTGAAATGATGATTTTAATTGTATTGATTTTGGGGGTGGGTGCTTATAAGCTCTTGCTTCGGCCCACTCCAAATAAACTAATAAACTAAACTAACGGAGCAAACTAAAAACATGTACATTAGGCTAGGATGAATGAGAGTGTGTTTTAGTGTGCATGGGGGACGACGGATGGAAATTATCCTATGACTACAATCCGGAGTGGCCTTGTTCATTAACATGCAATGTCCCTACTAAATAATATAGAAATAATATGCTTACCTTAAAAAGTGTAAAAAGTAATGTGTCGAAAGTTTATAAACCAAATGCCATTTGACATTTATTGAAGTGTAAAGATTGAAAAGTGCATTAACACAAAATGTAACAAAGTGCTGTGTAACTGTTACTGGAAAACAAAGAAGTGCAGGATAAATCGAAATTGAGTAATTTGATCCGATCTGATGTTTTGCCAGGGTGGTGGAACGGCTTGCAGCGGGCGCAGGAAACTGTAGTTTATTTTCAAATATGAAACTTGACAGGTATGCAAAAACTAGACCCACGACCTGCTCATGCATCCCTCTTACACATACTACCAGAGGCACTAGTTCGCGAATATCCGGACGAGAGATTATTGTGTTGGTTTGAAAAGGCCTTAAAACTGAACTAGCCAAAACAAGTCAAATTTCAATGAATATTCTCAGTTTGAGTCATTTAAACTAATCTTGATATTCAATACAGTTTCTGGTTCTGAGATGTATCTATTCTGCAACAAGAATACACATCAAGATACTGCTGCCGTTGAAGAGGAAAGGAATATAATATGTATAATATGTGTTTCATTTGGGCTATGAACATTCACATTTCTTTAGGGACAAGACGAATTACGTTTGCTGATGAGGAACAGGGACCTACTTCTTCTTGTTCACGGCTGGCTGACGGCAGCTTTTCAAAATAGTCAATTTATATTTTTCATTTGACATCTCTATTCGCTATTCATTTAGGTCAACCTGGATAATCGCCATTGAAATAAGCCAATGTATGTATAGGCCACGGGAGAAACGGAACCAGTCCCTCTGAGCCAATATGGGGTGAATGACGAGGTTCCCCCAGACGTAATTAGGTTGCTTAAAAGTTGGGCAAATATTTCCAAATGGCTGCACTCTTTTATCAACTTTTTAATGGCTAAATTCAGGAGGGAGAGTGGCTCAGCATTTTACGCACCCGAGAAGGAGACAAAAACAACTTTAGGCCATTACACCATGAGTAGAATGGGCTGGCATGGTTAGCGCAGAATTAGCATTTGTCCTACATCCAACACGCCGTCACGAATTTGGACAGGAAATATGGATCGAGTCACGGGACTATCACACTGCGACGGAGCCATATGGCCGCTTGGGCTTGTGTGCAGATGTGTGCAGCCGTGTGAAGCCGTATCCCGCATAGGCAGACATTAAAGCAGGCACAGTATTCCAGTTATTAACAAAGGGCGAGCCGCGCAATCCGGCCATAAGCCACGCAAAAGCTCGAGCAGCTGCCGTGATATGCGTTTAAACGTGGCACCCATGTCTGCTCTAAGCCTGATTGCTCCAAACACTTTCTCACACTTTCGGATTATGCACCGACAACAAGAGGGATACAATTAAGCGGATGCAAAGTGGTGGTCGCTGCAGCTGAGTTACTGCGGCGTGCCGGCAATGCAGTACCCTCAATTGGGGCATAACAACTTTTTTTTGCGGTTTTCTGGCGGACTATGAACATATGTATCACACACTAATAAAGCCAAGCCAAAACTGGGTCCATATAGATGTTTTACCACAGCAAATTCTTCTAACGTTAGCATATGTAGCGCGAAGCTAACGTGCATCCTGGTTAGCATTGTCCGTTTTTTAGAGGAGCACTATGCAACTTTTTTAAGTAAAAAAAGAAAAAGTTGATGTTAATACGTATGTATGACCCAGCGGATGCTTGGGTGGTAGTCAAATCTAAATAGAAAATGGAACCTCAAATCAAATAATGACATAAAATGGGATATCAAATTGAGGAACAAATCAAAGAATAACACCAGAATAACATTGCAGAGATTAGCCACTCAATTTTGTTATGATATCACACGCATAAGCTCTTATTTCAGGTTTTCACTGCCAATTGAACCGTATCCATGGTTGCGGATACATTTAATTCCGAAAACCTACCAGAAATCCTAAAAAACCTGAAGTAAAATGGATCCTGAAGCATCATAGGCACCACCGAGATGGACAGTGAAGGCGCCAAGCTAATCACCCGTACAGTTGCTGGGTCACTGAAAGGTCAAATACACACTAATATGACCTTTTTTCCCTTTTTTTACATTAAAAGTTGCTTTGTGCTCCTTTAAGTATTTATGAGCTGTTGAAATACTTTGTTCCTCTCCTCCTGTCTCTATCTTTATCTAAATATATTCATAATTTAGCATTTGTTAAAGTAATGGTGTTTTCCCCCTCTGACGCTGTCTGTATCTATTATCAACAACTTATCATGCAGAGCCCCGTGCATGCCATGTTGTCTTTTAACTTTTATTTGCGATTAGGGATGGGACGATAATGAAATTGTGGGTCACGATTATCTTGGCCAAAATAATTGCAATTAACGTTAACATCACGACATTTGCCTATGGTTCAAAACTTTCACTGAAACTGCAGAAATGACAGAAATGGGAATGAAATATCCCTCTTCATTGTCTGCTACAGATGTTTTATAGAGTGAGACCTAATAAAGTAAAGATTTGCAGTAAATTTAAAGTATACAATGAAAACCAGCAGTTATTTTCATAGCTACTATCGAGAGCAATTCATTGCTGGTTTTATAAGGCAGCCCTTTATAAAAGCAAAAGAACCAAATAGAAAATTCAAGGCTTATGTAACCCAGTGAACTGAACTGAGAAACAAAGGAACAAAACTTCTTTGGACATTGCCTTCTGCAAAGCCTTTTTGTTTTGTGTTGTGTATCATTGTTTTGTTAATCATATCTAACTATTTATAGCAATGCATCTATATATATATCCGATTATTATATATCTCACATATATAGAATTTTCTTTCAAAAATATATTGAATGTAGTCAAGTACGCAAATTATATTGCGTTCTTGACTACATTCAATATATTTTTGAAACAAAATTCTTTTTGTATGTGTTTTTATTCACACACTCTGGCTCTGTGACCGAATCTACTTCTGGACAACCTAAAGTCAATCCTTATAGCCCTAAAGTGTTACTTAGGTCGTATCAGCAGCACGTTGGTATAATTATTCCAGAAGAAACGACACAGTAGAGCCGTGCAGTGCTACTAGCTAGCATCAAATTAATCAATCTTTGCTGCCAAAGCTTTAATGTTTGATTCAACATGTTATGTAACGCTAAGTTTGTCTGTCTGTAGCTTTGCAAACAGTGCAGGGTGGTTGTCTCTCAGATGGGTGGACCTGCATGTTCGTAGCGTTAGCTCTTGGAGCAGACTCTTTTCTTCAACATGTTCTGCATGTGGGGGTCATCTTAGTTTTCCTTTGCTGTCAGTCCAAAAAAACAAAAAAACACACCTCACACTTTACTTTCTTCCGGGAAGTAAAGTCTGGATAAGATAAGATAAGCCTTTATTGATCTCACAATAGAGAAATTCACTTTAAGGGGGCAAGAAGTATAAACAGTAAAAATAAAAATAAACAGACTATGATAAAGAATGTCAGTATTAGCAGTGCAGGTTTACAAGCATAGTGCAAGTGGTTGATAAAGTGACGCAGATACAGAGATTATTGCATGTATTTTTGGAAAGGGGGTTATTGCACATGTTACTTTAGAGTCTTGTTGTACAGTCTGACAGCAGTGGGGATGAAGGCCTTGCGGTAGCGCTCCTTCTTGCACTGAGGGTGTCTCAGTCTTCCACTGAAAGAGCTGCTCAGCTCCTCTACAGGCCCGTGCAGTGGGTGGGAGATGTTGTCCATGATGGACGTGAGCTTGGCTAATACCCTCCTGTCCCTCACCTCCTCCACAGAGTCCAGGGGCAGCTCAGGACGGAGCTGGCCCTCCTGACCAGCTTGTTCAGTCTGTTCTTGTCCCGCTCTGTGCTGCCCGGGGCACAGCACATGGCAGTGTAGTGGATAGCAGAGGCTACCACAGAGTCATAAAAAGTCCTGAGCAGAGGCCTGCTCACTCCGAAGGACCTCAGCCTCCTCAGAAGGTGGAGGCGACTTTGGCCCTTCTTGTACAGGGCGTTGGTGTTGTGGGACCAGTCCAGTTTATTGTTGAGGTGAACACCCAGGTACTTGAAACTGTGGAGTTATTCACCGCCTCGTTCACTTGTCCACTTTCCATGACAGCGGCAGAGGGCTCGCTGATTAGGGGAGTCGGGGACCCCTCGTGGTCAAACACCACATTTTACAACCAAGTTACTTTACAGCAGAGGCCGGACCTGCAGTGGGAGTCTGGTGTATTTAGTGATTATCTTTTAGCCCGATGATAACATTTATTAAAAAATGTGGCGATTGATTAATTGCCGGATTTTATCGCGATTAGCAATATTATTATTTATCGTCCCATCCCTATTTGCGATATTGTGAGAATGCATTCCAAGTTTAAAGTTTTTTATTGGGAAATCAGCTATTATTCCAATGTAAGGAAAATTTACACAGTTACCTAAGTGCGAGTTGCATCTTCCAGCAGTGTCCGTGTGAGTAAAACTATAGATGGAAGAAGGCCAGGTGGGACTGAAAAAGAAACCGTGACAAGGTGTACACTGGTACATACAGGGAAATGTGGGGTCCAAATGTATTCCATAAAGATGCTCTTGACACAGTCGGGTCATTCCACACTTTCTCTGGAAGCACATGCGAGCCTCGCTACTGCCTGGACACAACTGTTCCCCAAACAAACACCATTGTCCAGCTGAACAAAGCAAACGTGTCTATTTCATTTCCAATTCTCCGTCCTGCATTATGTGCCTCATCGCAGAAAAACACAGCAAAACTACCTGGTATTTTCCAGTTGAGCACTCACTTCACTCCGCTGCATTGTTTGCAAAAGATGGATTCCTTGGGGCTGTGTTTTGGAGTGGTGTTGACGAAATTGCCGAAAATGAAATGGGGTCGTCTAAGTGGACCTGTTGTGATAGATTTGTCGCTGGAAATGGTGCTCTGAATGGGGACACGGTAAAGCTGTTCTGAGTTCTGAGTTCTGCTGTAATAAAGTGCTGTATTATAGACCCATGCACTGTAGCTGGCAGACAGATGTTGGCATTTCTTTTTGTTTCTTGATGGGGTATGCACAATCCTCCAGTCACTCAGCAAGAATTTAGATTCTGTTCTTTTTTATATCAATACGGTTTATTTGATCTCAAAATACTAGAGAAGGCAGAAGCATGTCTAAGGCCGTTGGATGCTGTCACCCCACAGTGGAAGTATATTGAGGCAGTATTTTCTATACCTTTAATTCTGCAAAGTTGTTTCTCTGTTGTTGTTTCTAAGACCTCATATGGAGTGTGGCTTAAAATATGTTCATGAGACCCAACCTCTTATACTACTGTATATGAAGTGCCATATACAGTAGTAGGGATGTTCATGGTTAACTGATTAACCGGTAAACTGTTATTAATTGCGTAACCAGTTCAGAGCCCTTTGCCCGGTTAACTGCGGGGGTCACGTGTCAGCTCTGTTTCATCGACTTCTGATATATTCTTTATCCAGGAGCTTCATTCTTTCAAGTCTATTTGCTGCAGTCATATTACCGTGACATTGTCTCAAAGGAAATGTCTTTAGTATATTGAATTGTTTAACGCTTTTTAATCCTCGGGACCTGTTTGAAACTGTTAGGGAATTAGCCACGGATGTGCGTATTTGGATAAAAGGTTTGCCTTATTGAAACAGAGAAGTGCCACTAGAGACCCAACCAACTGTTTTCTGCTGATAAACTGTATAAATGATGTTTTTAGAGTATTATCTGCTGTAGCATTAGGCGGGTGTGTCATTAACATTTAGCGCACCGTGGAGGAGTCAGCTAGTCGCATGTGCACCGTGACAATTTTCTGAATAATTGAATTTGATCAATAATGTAATGCAAAAGGCCTCCTACTGCACCGTCAGAAGTATCAGAAGTCGGGATGACATTTTCAGAAATTCAGAGGACATTTAAAGGGGGGGTATTATGTAAAATCGACTTTTTCAAGCTTTATATCATGTTATTATGTCATTCCCTCATTAAACACATGCCTGGAGTGTTGCCTTGGCTCATTCACATATTTTTGAGTAATCAGTAAAAACTTAGACGGCAGCCATTTTAGGTGTAGCTATGCCTCAGTCCTCCTAGGAACGCCCCCACCTCCTGGAGACGCCTCTGGACCTTTTGTCACCAGCCAAGCCACCAACCACTGCTCCTCAGCTCAGCAGAGCCCCCTCCCCACACAGTAGTGTTGTTGTTTAAATGCCACAGCAGTGTGCTGAAGGGGGCGTGTCGGAAAGCTTCTTAAAGAGACAGAGGCCTATTTCAAGACGTTCAGTACAGCCATTTTGAGAGAGCAATTTTATTCAAGGCAGTTATTTTAATTTACTGCATATACAGACCAACAGAAGGTTACGTCATCATTGTAGTATGCTATAGACTGGTGCTATGTGATTGAAAAAGCATAATACCCCTCTTTAAAGGGCCTTTCGCAGACTGAGTTGCATGTATGTATAATTTAATTTGTGTACACAATAATAACAATGCCTAATAAAGTTTGCAATATAACCATGGCAGTGTAGTAATCTTCTATAAATGCACAATATCAATACATTTAAATATATTTAAATATATAGATTACAAGTTACTTTATTAGTTACATTCAGCTGCTGCCGACAACAACTCCACCATCACAACACACTAATGACAAACCCTTTTACCAACACTCATTTATTGGAATTTATTGGAAGTGCATTTTAACAGTAACATCAACTAAACTGACGCAGACTCAGAAAAGTGACGCATTTCCAGCTCTCTCCCCAACCAATGTTGGTGTTCTCAGGCTAAAAACATGACTTGTCACATTATGTTACGTCACGCGCAAAAAGAAATGTATTTTTTCCAAAGGAAAATGACAAAATAGTAACTCTAAATCTGATTACTTGTTTGGAAATAGTAATGCGTTAGATTACTAGTTACTGAAAAAAAAAATCTGATTATAGTAACTTTTTTTTCTTTATTTCGCAAATCATATATAGAATCATTACATAAAAGAACAAAAAGAATCAGATATACATTGGCCAACAGGTACAGCAACATGTAAATATAAAAAATAAAAGTAAAGGGGGGGGTTTTTCATAATTTTATTTATTTATTTTTAATTCTATGCCACATCGCATCTGTGTCACATTTTAGTCACATTATTGTCACATTACTGTCGCACCACTGTCACTTTTTCGTCATGTCACTATTCTGTCACCTTATTATTACTTTGTCACATTTCTATCACATTGTTGTCACAATTATAGTAACCCGTTACTAAGTAATTAGTTACTGACATCACTGCAGTTAAAACACATTAGATATATGCAGTCATCGCAAAATAAACAATCACAACAATGAATGCCTCAGTTCAAGAAGCGTACAACAACATGGAAACACTCACCGGTCCCCTTCAAAAACTCTGTGCATACGGTCACAATAATGTGTCGCGATAGAACCATCCGGTTGAGGAGCACAGTGTGTCAAAACCATTCATAAAAATAAGCGATTTAGACGATTAGATTAGCGGCATCTGTTGGCTACAGCGTAATCGGACTTCCGAGAGAGAGAGCGCAAGGGCTCATGGGAAATTCAATAAATCAATCAATTAAACTTTATTTATAAAGCACTTTTCATACCGAAAGGTATCACAAAGTGCTTTACAGATTACAACATTTAAAACAATACGCCCAGCAAATTGAGTTCTTGCAGGAGACTACGGCAAATCATAAAGGGGACTATCGAGTCATATAGCGAATTATATAGCTGGGTTACACACCTTTAAAAGATATTGATAATTAATGTCATGTTTAAAAGCATCCAAATAGAGCCCATTAACGCTATCAGGGGTTTATAAATCGTGGCAAATACTGTTCAGAGTCACCAGCATGGGAATGTTATAAGGTAATATTTATTTGGAGATTGACTTAAAAAAAAAAAATAAAATGTAGAAACAGTACCGAAATATGTAGAAACAGTACCGTAACAAGAATTGATCCTTGCGGGACTCCGTTGTGCAACAGACAATTGGTGGGCAAGTTACTTTAAAGTTATAATTTATTGTATATACAGTTTTGAAATTCTTACATGTTTGTATTACATGTTACCGTTTCAAAAATGTAGCTGATGAGTTACACTACTTTGAGTTACTTTTGACAAAATATAAACTAAAAATAGTAAAGAAAATATTTCCTTTTCCATCACTATCCCCATTGTCTTGTGTTTTGTTTTGACGACGTTAGCTACACGCAACTGTAGATATTCTACACTAGTGTAAAAACTTGATTTGGTGCTGCATTTTATTCGGGGAGAGTTTGTCATTTTAATACAAACCATTTAAATGCGCTTTGAATTATAATGACTGATATACTGCCGTATTTTGTAAAAGTAATATGTTACAGTATATGCCTTAGTTATATTTTGTAACTCGTTACTTTAGTAATACCCCAACACTGCAAGTATCTGCTGTTGAAATAAAACCCGAACCCTTCTTATGTGTATGAGGAGGAGGCCGGAGGTGCTCACTGGATCTGGATCGTGTATGGTAGTACCAGGTGCTCTTCGGAAAAAATTAGGCAGAGTCAAATGAAGAAAAATAAAGTTTCCGAGGCACAACTGGATGAAGATACTTGTTTTATTTAACGCCGACGCGTTTCGACCGGTAGGTCTTTGTCGAGGCAGTGTAACACAGCTGTACCTGATTCAGGTTTAAATAGTTCAGGACATGTGACCAGTGTCACGTGACAAGACAAAAAATATATGTGTATATATATATTCTTTTACAATTCGTATCGATACTCATGGTTATAGAAAACAAAAAATATATACAAATATGTACAAAAGCATACATTTGGGGCAAGGCATGCAGTAATAAATCGTACCTGATGTGGCCACATCGAAACATTGTAATAGTTCTACAAACAGTACAATGTATAAATGCACACTTGACACATGGAAAAGCACAGTAGGAGATTATAAAAATAGAGCAGGAGATTATAAAAAGGAGAAAAATCAATCTCCTCATTCAAACCCGGTCGGCGTGTTGCGTTAAGTTTGTGTATCCAATATGTTTCCCGTTGGAGGAGAGTTTTAAGTCTATTGCCCCCTCTGGAGTTCAGGGGTATAGTTTCAATGACCATAGCCTTAAGTGTATCTGTGTTGTCATGTCCTTTCTCTTTGTAGTGCTTGGCCATTGGATAATCAACATTTTGTGTCCGAATGGCATATTTATGTTCAGACAGACGGTCACGGAATCTGCGTTTTGTCCTGCCTACATAGAAGAAGCCACATTCACACTCCAGACGATAGACAACAAATGTGGTATTGCAGTTGGCAAATCCTCTGCAGAGGTAGGTTTTAGATGTGTAAGTGTCCGTGAAGCAGTTGGTCTTGACGACGTTGTCACAATGTCTGCAATGCCCACATTTAAAGGTGCCATTCTGTTGTTTAAGCCATGATGAAGGCTTGGAGACAGGAAGAGTGTTTTTTACCAGGCGGGTTCTCAATGTTGGGGCTCTTCGGAAAGTAAACATAGGCAAATCGTTGAAAATAGGGGCCAGGGTGGAGTCGCTCCGTAAAATGTCCCAGTTCTTTTTGATAACGTTAGTTATGCTATAGGACATGTGTGAGTATTGTGAAGAGAAAAACACTTTTGAGCCAGTGCTGGGGCTGTCATTTTGTGTCTTTTTTGTCAAAAGATTAGTTCTGTCAGTTTGCATTGCTTTTGAAAGTGCATTGTTCAAGACACATTTGTGATATCCCCGCATTTGGAAGCGATATCGGAAGAGTTTGCATTGAAGTCCTCGTCAGTGTCACATATTCTTTTCAGCCGCTGAAACTGTCCGTATGGTATGTTGGAGATGAGGGAGCGAGGGTGGAAACTATCCGCCCGTAGTATGGTGTTTCTGTCTGTGCTCTTTCTGTGTATGGAGGTATGTAGTTTACCATCCGTGTTGATCGAGATTTTTAAGTCAAGGAAGTTGATGCACGTTCTGCTGTATTCAAGAGATAGTTTTATGTTGGGATTAAAGTTGTTAAGGAAGATATGAAAATCTTTAAGTTGTTGTTCCGATCCATCAAATACGAAAAGCAGGTCGTCAATGTATCTCCCATACCATACGATGCAGTTTTTGTATGGGTTGTTAGGATGGAAAACATGTCGTTCTTCCCACAGGCCCATGAAGAGACCTGCATAGTTGGGTGCAAAGGCGGCTCCCATGGCAGTTCCTTTCACCTGTTTGTAGTACTGCACCTGGAAGAGGAAAAAAATGTTGTTTAACGCCCAATCAGTGAGAGCCAGGATGAAATCAGTAGGTGGAGCTGTAGTGTCCGATCTGTATTGTAGAAAATGATGGAGTGCCTCAAGACCTTCTTTGTGGGCAATATTAGAGTACAAGGCAGTTACGTCCATAGTGGTCAAAAAAGTAGAGTCTTTTATGTTGTGTAAGGCGCCAAGTTTATTAAGAACGTCAGTGGAGTCGTGAAGGTAGGACCTCAATGAAGTGGTTAAGGGCTTAATCAGGAAATCTATATATTTGGAGGCAGGTTCGGTAATAGTTCCAATTCCACTTATTATTGGTCGCCCCGGTGGGGTATGGAGGTCCTTGTGGATTTTGGGTAGTAGGTAAAAAACAGCAGTTCTGGGATGGGGAGGCATGAGGAAATCTCGTTCCTTATCTGTGAGCCACCTATTGTCATGGGCCTCGTCCAACAATATTTTTAATTCGCTAGTACTATTTGGTAAAGGATTGGATTTAACTGGGGAATAGTAGTCGGTGTCACTGAGTTGTCTGTGTGCTTCTGTGATGTACTGTTGCTTACCCCAGACAACGGTGGCCCCGCCTTTGTCGGCCGGCTTGATGACAATGTCCTCGTTCTTGGCAAGCCAGAGTAGGGCTCTATGTTCCCCGGGGTGATGTTCGAGTGCTTTGCCCTCCTGTTGACAGCAAAAAGCTTGTCAATATCATGGTCAACTTTTTTAATGAAAGCATTAAGGCATGCATTATTGTTAACGGGAAAAAAATCTGATTTTGGTTTGAAAGGGGTGTAAGATTTATGCACAGCAAGAGTGTCAATATTGGGTTTATTGTGGTACCATACTTTGAGGTGTAGGTTACGGTAGAACTTGAACAAGTCTATCTTGGTGTCAAACTGATTCGTGTTATTAGTGGAGGCATAGGAGAGTCCTTTAGCCAGTACTTTTAAAGAATCAGGGGGTAATTCAATACCTGAGATATTGATCACAGTTTCCTCATTGTCGTTGGCTGGGCTGAACGAGATCGCAGTGGGTAGCTTGTGGTGTGCCCGGCCCGCTCGGCCCCGTCTCGTTTTCCTCCTCTTCGTTTGGGACCAGGGGCTTTTCTGCCCCCCTCTAAAAAATGATGCCCAGAGGTGGAAGGGGTAGCTTCCTCATCCTCGCTAGCTGAAGTGCTGCTAGGGAAGCTAAAGGACACAGAGCGGCCTCGTCTTTTATAGTTGTAGTGGCTACGTTCTTGCGGCCATGAATAGACCGTACCTTGTTGATAGTCCGTCTGGTCGCGCTTGAATTTCTCCATTTTGCTCTGCTTTAGTGTCGTGGAGAATGTTTCGATGTTGTCACGTAACTTTTGGAGGGACTCGGCCAGTGTGGAGTCTTCCTGTGCCGCGATCTCAATGTTAGGTTGCATTTCCTCAACTCCGTGACGCACTTCCGTTCTCTGTCTTTTAATTTCTTCAATCAGAAGTAAAATCAAATCAAAGGAGCACTTGTTGAGTATAGCTTCCCATTTGCGGCGAAAATCAGCGTCATCCTTGCCGAGGGTTGGAAACTTTTTTATACGCAACCCCCTTGGTATTAGCGCCTCTCTCCAGTAATCAGAAAGCGTGATCGCGTGTAATTCAAGTTTTTTGTCTTTTATCAACAGTTTTTATAGTCATGAATGGCAGAGTGTGCCAGAGGAGCCTCAGGCAGGCGGTTAGCTCCAAAAAGTGAGTCTTGTACAATTATCTCATTGCCTTGTTCGTGAGTAAAGTGCAAAGTATTAGATGGCACTTGAGACATGTTGATAGTCCAGATAACGTCCCAGGGAGGAACGGAGCAAACCTTCGGTGTACGAAGCCCACGTAGATACTTGAATGAGGAGGAGGCTGGAGGTGCTCACTGGATCTGGATCGTGTATGGTAGTACCAGGTGCTCTTCAGAGTCAAATGAAGAAGACTTCAATGCAAACTCTTCCGATATGTACAGTCGCTTCCAAATGCGGGGATATGACAAATGTTGCCTGGCCTGCCAAACGACATGCCTTTTCATAGATTTTTCAAAGACATATAGTCTGGGAGCGAGCGTGATCTCAACAATTTCCCGGTGGGCGTGATTGACAGACGGCATCAACCAATTAGAGCAACGCTAGATACGTTGCAGTAACAAGCGGCAGAAAGCCTTTCCAAAAACGTCCTTTTTTATGAGGAACGCTTCGAACGCTGTTTCTTGCTCCGGTTTTAGGGATTTCATATTTTCCAAATGATTTAAAACAGACGAAAAAGCAGAAGAAAACAGTGTATCGGCCGCCATCTTTAATGTTTTGGAAGAGTGCGTGGTGGTGACAGGGGTGCGTGATTGGACCGATGTGGGTCAAATCGTGAAATGATTGGCTGCGAGCAGCTGCCCAGACGGTTCTTCTTTTGAACAGAAAGGAGGAGTGTCTGGCAGGCCAGGCAATGACAAATGTGTCTTGAACAATGCACTTTCAAAAGCAATGCAAACTGACAGAACTAATCTTTTGACAAAAAAGACACAAAATGACAGCCCCAGCACTGGCTCAAAAGTGTTTTTCTCTTCACAATACTCACACATGTCCTATAGCATAACTAACGTTATCAAAAAGAACTGGGACATTTTACGGAGCGACTCCACCCTGGCCCCTATTTTCAACGATTTGCCTATGTTTACTTTCCGAAGAGCCCCAACATTGAGAACGCGCCTGGTAAAAAACACTCTTCCTGTCTCCAAGCCTTCATCATGGCTTAAACAACAGAATGGCACCTTTAAATGTGGGCATTGCAGACATTGTGACAACGTCGTCAAGACCAACTGCTTACGGACACTTCCACATCTAAAACCTACCTCTGCAGAGGATTTGCCAACTGCAATACCACATTTGTTGTCTATCGTCTGGAGTGTGAATGTGGCTTCTTCTATGTAGGCAGGACAAAACGCAGATTCCGTGACCGTCTGTCTGAACATAAATATGCCATTCGGACACAAAATGTTGATTATCCAATGGCCAAGCACTACAAAGAGAAAGGACATGACAACACAGATACACTTAAGGCTATGGTCATTGAAACTATACCCCTGAACTCCAGAGGGGGCAATAGACTTAAAACTCTCCTCCAACGGGAAACATATTGGATACACAAACTTAACGCAACACGCCGACCGGGTTTGAATGAGGAGATTGATTTTTCTCCTTTTTTATAATCTCCTGCTCTATTTTTATAATCTCCTACTGTGCTTTTCCATGTGTCAAGTGTGCATTTATACATTGTACTGTTTGTAGAACTATTACAATGTTTTGATGTGGCCACATCAGGTACGATTTATTACTGCATGCCTTGCCCCAAATGTATGCTTTTGTACATATTTGTATATATTTTTTGTTTTCTATAACCATGAGTATCGATACGAATTGTAAAAGAATATATATATATATACACATATATTTTTTGTCTTGTCACGTGACACTGGTCACATGTCCTGAACTATTTAAACCTGAATCAGGTACAGCTGTGTTACACTGCCTCGACAAAGACCTACCGGTCGAAACGCGTCGGCGTTAAATAAAACAAGTATCTTCATCCAGTTGTGCCTCGGAAACTTTATTTTCCTTCTTATGTGTATCTTGATGTTTCAACTTGCTCATTGTCTGTGTGGTAAGCTCATCCAAGCCAAGAAAGCTTAACTCACTTAAATAAGAAAAGATGGAAGCCAACGTCAAGTGCAACAGAAAAATTGCCAATGTTCTTTCTTTTTATATTGATAGCAGAAGCAGTGGTAGTCCTTTCCAAAAATTAAGATTGACTTGAAAACTCATTGCCTTCTGTGCTGTTTGTCATATGCTTGTGAATGGAAGACAGTCTGGCTTTTGAGCTTGATTCTTCAGACACTTGTGCCAAGTTGGGACAGAGCCCAAGCGATTTAAGGAATCCATTGCTGAGAAAGGCAAATTATCATTTCAGATGCACCCATTTTACTCAAACAGACTGCAACAGACTAATCATATTATAACAGCAGAGAAGTGTTATGAAACTTACTAACCAGAACAGAAAAACACAATATGCTGGTTGTATTGTGCGAATAACAAGACGACCCATTATGAACGTGGCTCATGGAAAAACAAGATCCAGTGTCCAGTAGGAGTACAGGGGTATAGCTGAAAGAACATATTGCCCAAATGTATAAATGCGTAAAGGACATTGCCATCCTTATTACAAGATGTACCTAACAAACCAATGTATATGATTCTTACAAAGTCATTTGGTAAAAAAACAAAAAATGCTGAATTGCCAAGGATTCCATCATTGTTTAAACCTTTTATTACAAAAAAAAGAAGAAAAAATTACATACTTTTTCTGGCCCTTTTTAAATAGTACTGTGATGGCGGCAAGGTAGGTGACAAGTACATATTTACAGTGAGTACAGATATACAAGCTGAGGAAAACGGGGAATCACGGCAGGGACAGAAACAAAATGGGAAACACAGAATAGTAAAATAATAATAATAGTAATGTTGTGTGTGTGTGTGTGCGCGTGTGTGTGTGTGTGGCAGATGATTTTTCTTTTGAAACCATAAATGGGAGTGGAAACGATTGATTGTGGTCAGTCTCAGTTCGAACCACTAACTGAACCACTTTGCTGTATAACATCTTGGTTACTTCGTCCATCTGTCCGTCCATCCATCCATCCATCCATCCATCCATCCATCCATCCATCTTCCTCCACTTACAGTATCCATCTCCAGGTCATTGGAGCAGCTGTCCATGCGTTACAATACTCCGTTACAATACTCAGATTATGTTACAGTAACGAGTCAGTTTTGCACTTGCAGGTAATCTAGTACTAGTTTCTTGTCAAGTCAGTAACGTCGTTAGTTTGGGTCCTGATTTCTCCTTCGTCTCACTTCTTCGGTTGCTGCTCAGACTGACAACGCGTCATGTGCAGGCAACACGTTAAGGCTTAGGTGGTTTGAGGAGGGGCGTTTGAGGCCTTTGGTTGGACAATGGACAAACACCATATATCAGCTTGCATCCAGATTAAAAAAGAAAAAGAGATACCTTTCCTTTCATCACAATCTAGACACGTCAAAGTTATATCAGTAATAGGCAAGGCAAGTTTATTTGTAGAGCACAATTCATACACAAGGCAATTCAAAGTGCTTCACAGTTGCAGAAAATTACAAGAAAACAGATAAAATCAATAAATAAAACATAAATATAAAATGTATCAATGACAGTAAAAGGCAAGAGTGCAGATAAAATACTTTCAGTTTTCATATGCACGGGTAAAAAGAGCTGTTTTCAGCCTGGATTTGAACATTGTCAGAGTTGAGGCCTGTCTCACATCCTCATGAAGACTGTTCCAGATTTTAGCTGCATGAAACTGAAACGCAGCCTCACCGTGTTTATTATTGACTCTGGGAACCACCAGGAGACCCCTCCCTGAAGTTCTCAGGGCCCGAGATGGTTCATACGCGCAGCACCACGTAAACTCCCCTTCACTGATTCCACCTGGAGCAGAAATGTGCGCACATGACCCCTCCTCACGTCACGCCCCCTGCACGCCTCCATGTCACCATATAAGGACATGCAAAGTAACTTATGAATGAGATTTACCTAAACATGAGGCGATAATGAGAGGGTTTTACCGAGACCCCGGGAGCAGAGTGGGAGGGGCCACACGCCGCAGCAGTGACAGCAGAGGCCGGGTGGATCTTTACTGACATGTTACCGCTGTTTCTCTGATCACAAGTAACCTATTGGCAGAGTGCAGTGTCTCATCAATAACACTTTTGGAATAGCACTTTTAGAACGTAAAGAAGAGCCTTTTAGACGCTGATTGTGATTTTTCCCAGTGCTGTTCACGGAGCTCAAATTTCCTGAAAGTACAGAATAAGCTCGGTGGGCTTTGAATCACTCAGATAGTCTATTGTTTTTTGAGCTCGCTGTACGTGCAGTGGGGATGAGGCACCGGTTCGCTTTGGGCATGAATGAGGAGCAGAGTCCGGGTGGTGTGTGAGAGGATGTGGAGCTGCAGCGCGTAATTACGCGGCATCTCTGAATGGACTTGTGCCTTGGACCAGCCATCCGCACGGCCTCCACAGGAGTTGGTCAGACTTTGGTTAAAAGCACAGAGTGGCTCGGATCCTTCCTGCTTCTCGCTCCCAGCCGGCGGCAGTGCGCTCCGATGTCCGTGCATGAGCGTCATGAGCGTGCACGTCTTAAAGCGTCACACATTACTACAATATTTTTATTAAGTATTTAAACGAAAGATTGAAACACTACACACAGCCAACGGTTGATTTCCTAGATTTTATTTTTAATGATCTTGTAGAAAATGAAATGAGCAGTTTAAAATGTGCACCACACTTCATTTCCTCAATCCGACCTCCCCTTGCTGCTTTCCCTCGCCTCTCCTCCTGTGTTTGCAGCGTTTCTGGAAAGTGCGGACTGCGTACGCCAGGTACAAACCTAGTGTGGCGGTGCGTAATGTTTCACGTTCAGTTCGATTTCTATAAATTACCTTTGGCGCAGAACAGTTCGTACGGAAGGTTTTGGCCTCATTTTGTCCGTACGTGGGCTTTATAAATGAGACCCCTGATCTTAGCAATGTTTTTCAGATGGTAAAAAGCTGATGTTATTGCTTTGATGTGGCTGTTTAAGTTCAGGTCTGAGTCCATGATTACTCCTCGATTTCGAACCTTTTTTGGTTTTAGAGAGAGAGACTCAAGGTGACTGATAACACTTTGTCTTTGTGTCTGTGGGCCAAAGACAATGATCTCAGTTTTGTCTGAGTTTAGTTGGAGAAAGTTGTTTTGCATCCACAAACTGATCTGTTCGATGCAGTGACAGAGTGTATCTACAGGCCCATGTTCACCTGCCGTCAGTGACACGTAGATCTGAGTGTCATCTGCGTAGTTGTGGTACGACACATTGTTACTGTTTATTAGCTGACCCAATGGAAGCATGTACAAGTTGAATAAGAGGGGTCCCAAGATTGACCCCTGGGTTTGTTTGAGACACAGTTGCCAATTTCGACAAAGTACGTCCTATCCTCGAGATAGGACTTGAACCAGTTTAGAGCAGTACCAGAGATTCCCACCCAGTTTTCTAACCTGTGAAGTAAGATCCTGTGGTCCACTGTGTCAAAGGCAGCGCTTTTCAAGGCCTTTGGAAATGCTCCAGTCTCAAATGAGATGTTAACTAACTGAACAAGTTGTGGTAACAAGCTGGTCAGCACAGACTTCAGAAATCTAGTGGGTAATTCATCAAGGCAGCATGTACATGAACTCAGACCGGAGATGACCTCTTCGATTGTTTTGTCAGTAACAGGTGTGAAAGGTGTCAGCTCAAGGTGTTTATCTGGTGGCAGGGTTGCCATTTGTGTTGTGGAAATGATGGCATTTTTAATGCCTTGGACTTTGTCATAAAAAAAAAAATATTGCAAACTCATTGCACTTAGATGTAGAGATTAGTTCTAAATACTAGTAGTTTATCTTACCGTTACCAATACATTGATTTTCCTCATTGGGATATTTGCATTTGACCCATGTATAGTTCTTGGGACATGTTTGGTCAGAACTATGTACATGGTTTTAACCTATTGTCCCAATGTTTGGTTTAGAGGAACAAGGAACCGGAACCATTATTGAGTAGCACTTGATACCGATACAGCGTCTGCTACATAAAGCATGTTGTACAGCAGAGAGCAGCGCAGGTGTGCCTTTGGGGACAGTGAGACTCCTCAATAGGAGAGAGGAGGCGGAGGAAGCTGGGTCAGTGTTTCCTGGCAGATAACGACACCACCTGCAAAGTGATTTTTTAAATAAAATCTAATTATCTCCGTGAGTAAAAGAGGTATTAGGATAATTAGGCCACGGACATTTCACCTCACTCTATTAAGACATCACACTCTCCCAGGGCGAGTGTCCCCAAGTGGGTGTACCAGTTACCGCTACATCGGAAGGTCAGTGATTCAACATACCCAAGAGGGGACATTCACTGAGAAGGGTTATTTTGGCTTGTCCCTTTTTTCTTTTCTTTTTTTACCAGATAAATCGGCAGTGATGGATGGGACAGGCATTAGGACAAGATTTTTGGTTAAGCACTTGATTGACCTCTTAACCGCGAAAAAACATGACGATAATGCAAAGCAAACGTGACAACAAAAACGTGACGATAATGCAAAGCAAACGTGACAACAAAAACGTGACGACACACGACAAAATGTGACGATAATGCAAAGCAAACGTGACAACAAAAACGTGACTATAATGAAAAAGAGCGACGATAATGCAAAGAAAAGTGACAAAAAACGTGACTACAAAACATGAAGATAATGCAAAGACAACATGACGAAAACGTAACAAAAACGAGACCATTATGCAAAGAAAACGTGACAACAAAAATGTGACGAAATGTCAAAACGTGACGATAATGTAAAAACATGACGATAATGCAAAGAAAACGTGACAACAAAAATGTGACGACACATGACAAAATGTGACAATAATGCAAAGAAAAGTGACGAAAAACATGACTACAAAAACATGAAGATAATGCAGAGAAAATGTGAGGAAAAACGTGACTACAAAAACGTGATGATAATGCAGACAAGATGACGATAATGCAAAGAAAAGTGACGAAAAACGTGACGATAATGCAAAGAAAACGTGACAACAAAAACGTGACGACACATGACAAAATGTGATAATAATGCAAAGCAAACGTGACAACAAAAATGTGACAATGATGCAAAAACGTGACGAAAAACGTGACTACAAAAACATGAAGATAATGCAGAGAAAATGTGACGAAAAACGTGACTACAAAAACGTGACGATACGCAACGAAAACGTGACGATTATGCAAAGAAAACATGAAAACAAAAACGTGACAATGATAATGAGGAAAGAGCTTAGATCAGTTCTGTAGGTCTTAGCTTTCCAATGAAATGTTACACTGGCCTATAAGCTGTGAGCTTTCCAGCCAAGAAGCTTTTAGATTGTGGGTAGGCCTAATGCCTGACTGGAGAAAAATGTGCTCGGTTAAGGTGGAGGTTTATAGGTTACATTGCTACACAACACACAGCCTGAAGGTGGTTTCTTAATATGCTTTTGCTTTCGTCAAACTAAACCATACACAATAGTCTGGCCTACAGAATATCATTTTTTTCCAGTAAAGAAAATGTAGCAAATAAATACTCAAAAGTGTACGTGTCCTCATCGACAGGTGAGAAAAAACTTCCCACACTTCTTCCTTCATCCAATTCTTGCATAGCACTGGTTGTTCAATGTACCGCGGTAATAAGATAGATACGGGTTGGAGTGACTGCGCTCGAGCTGAAACACAATTACTCCACTGTGAGTCATCATATCGGCTTGCGCGCCACTGTGCACTGATGAAATAATCCAGGCAAACACACATTCTTTTTAATACAAAAGATGAAGATCCCATTATATGCTATGCTTTCTGATTTATATTCCCATTCTCGATCAGCCCCCTGCAACTAAACAAATTTCTATTTCAGGCCGGTTTAATATTACAGAATCTCTTATCGTCTTGCATGAAAGAGAATTTGCCGAACACAATAAAAAACACTGCCTAGCTATGTTATTACTAATGCCATCTATGACAATCAAAGTGGTGAGAATTGTGTTGACTTCACCACGTTTCGACGCAGCTAATATGATCCGGTCCTGTTTTATCAGTTTACTTCTGCAGAGCGAATATTGCAGCGGTGTGAAACTTGGAAGGAGTGCATGCCGGGCATTATGAAAAAAGTTAATAGAAATTAAGAGTACCAAAATGTGGAGTTTGCATGTTTCTCTCGCGTGTCGGGGCGGGTTTCCTCTCCTTCCTCTTTTGGAATTTGTGAAGTCAAATTTAAGAAATGTATTTCGGAATCCTAAAATATAATAGAAAAAATAATGGGTATAAATCAAAAGTAAATTAGGAATCACGGCGCATATATTTTTATTCAGGCAGTGGTTAGGCCTGTAGCAGCGACACGTCCCGCGCCCGTGGCCTCTGAAGGAGCTCAGGGCGTGGCCCTGGGAGGAGGCTGTGAGCAGTGTGAGCAGTGAGGCAGCTAACATTTTTGCGGAGTCCTGTTGAGGGAGAACAAAATGCCTAAACCGACAAAAACAGAGACGAAGCAACTGCCAGATTCGGCGGCGGATGAGGATTACGTGAGCCTCAGTCGAGTCACGGAACTCATGGAGCAGCAAAGGGACATGTTCAGGGAAATGATACAACAACAACAGGAGAACTTCAAGGGATTCATTAAAATCATCATGGAAGCAACAAACACCCGAATGGATTCACAGATAAAGGACATTCAAGAGCTAAAAACAAGCCTACAGTTCACACAAGGTGAGGTGGACACTCTGAAAGAAGGAACATTGAAACTCACTGAGCGCACAAACACAATTCAAAACGATTTTTATAAAGTATGTGACAATCTGCATATTATCACGGACAAACTGGAGTATCTGGAGGGACAGAGCCGCAGAAACAACCTGGTCTTTGAGGGAGTGTTGGAGACGCCTGGGGAGACCTGGGCCGACGCAGAAGAGAAAGTTAAAACACTACTGAAGGAGAAGCTACATCTACAACACCCGGTGGAGGTAGAGAGAGCTCACCGCGTAGGGAAACCTGACGGCGGGAGAGACTGGCCGAGACCCATCATCGCCAGACTGCTGCGTTGGAAGGATCGTGAAGCAATCCTGCAGCGCGCTAAACACCTCAAAGGGACCAAAATCTTCATAAACGAGGACTACACGGAATCCATCAAAAGGAAGCGAAAAGAACTGATGCCGGAGCTGAGAGCTGCCAGGGAAAGGGGGGAGATTGCCTTCTTGCGATATGATAAACTCATTGTACGTCCGCGCACCAGTACACCAAATCAAGTATAAACACCGGAAAAAGCGTATGGATTTTGGTATGTAAAAGCACATAATTTCACATGTCCTGTAATACATATAGTTCTATAGGAAGAATCGACTTGGACCTTTCATTAAGGAGAATTGCTGAAGCAAATAACCAGGATTTACATTATCACAATATGACTTACAGAACACTGAGATCGACATCGACCCTGAAAATAACTTCTTTACTAGAGCTACTAATGACTGTCAATATTATACAGAGGATCTTTACAATAGTAAACTTAAGAACATTAAGGCATTCACTGTAATCCATTTCAATAGTCGAAGCCTCTATGCAAACTTTAACCACATCAAAAGCTTCTTAAAACAGTTTTCTAAACCATTTAGTGTAATTTTAATCACAGAAACATGGATTAATAATGACAGAGAAATTGAGTTTTCTATTGATGGTTATGAATTTATAAGTATGAACAGAAGAAACAAGCATGGTGGGGTGTAGCTATGTTTGTAGACTCCAACTATAGTTATAAAGTAATGGAAAATAAGACTATGGCAGTGGATGATGCACTTGAATGCCTTACTGTAGAAATTACAAGGCAAAAAAGAAAAATATTATTGTAAGTTGTATTTATAGAACACCTGGCTCTGATATAGAGGTTTTTTCTAATTGGATGGAGGAGCACTTTTCAGGTTTAAATCATAAAGTCATGTTTGTGGGGGAGACCTTAACATCGATCTGTTAAATCCATATAAACATAAAAAGACGGATGAATTTATAAATACTTTATTTAGTATAGGTCTGTTTCCTCTAATAACTAAACCGAGTAGAATCACAACCCACAGTGCGACTTTGATAGATAACATTTTCTCAAATGAAATAGATAGTGATACAGTCAGTGGATTAATGATACATGATATTAGTGATCACCTGCCAGTTTTTGTATTGTACAAAAATGGATATTTAAATATTAATGATGAAAACATTTATTGGTTTAGAAGGGTAAAAACAGAAAAAACTATTGATGCATTTAAAAAGGAACTATTAGCTCAAGACTGGAGTATTGTATACAGAGAGAATGATACTAATAAGGCATATGATGAGTTTACGCAAATATTTCATAAAGTATATGACAAAAATTGCCCAATGAAAAAATACAGTAAAAACAGAAAGGGTAAAGAAACCCCATGGATGTCTAAGGGATTACTAAATGCATGCAAGAAAAAAATTCACTCTACAAAAAATTTATAAATGATAGAACAAAAGAAGCTGAGGATAAATATAAGAAATATAAAAATAAACTGACAGGTATCATTAGAAAATGTAAACAGGATTATTATAATAAGTTGTTAGATAGCAATAAGAATAATATTAAAGGTTTATGGAATATCTTAAATAGTATAATTAGAAATAAACCGAGAACAATTAATTATCCAAAATATTTCAAAGATGAGGATAATACTTTAAATAATATGAATGAAGTAGTCGATACATTTAATAAATTCTTTGTAGATGTTGGACCGAATCTTGCTGCAAAAATTACAAATGTTGAGAACTATAATTGTGAACTGATAGACACAAATCCTCTGTCCATGTTCCTCAAACCTGTGGAGGAAAAGGAAATACTGGACATTGTTAAAGGGTGTAAAAATAAAACCTCGACAGATTATTATGACATGGATATGAAAACTTTAAAAAGTGTTATTGAAAGTATCTCTAAGCCGTTAACATACATCTGTAACCTGTCTCTGCAAACTGGACAATTTCCTGAAAGTATGAAAGTAGCAAAAGTGATTCCTCTGTTCAAGGCAGGAGATAAACATCTCTTCACAAACTACAGGCCTGTTTCCCTTTTACCGCAATTCTCAAAAATCTTAGAGAAGGTTTATAACTCTAGACTTGACAGCTTTATTGAAAGGTGTAATTTACTCTCGGACAATCAATTTGGTTTTAGGAATAATCACTCAACTTCACACGCTCTCTTTGATATAATTGAAGAAATAACTAATGCTGTAGATAACAAGAAATATGCAATAGGGTTATTTATTGACCTGAGTAAAGCGTTTGATACAATAAACTATGATATACTAATTAATAAACTAGAACATTATGGGATTAGGGGGGTAGCTCTACAGTGGGTTACCAGTTATTTAAAAAATAGAAAACAATGTGTGAAAATAGGTGATTATCAGTCGAGTTGTCGACAAATTGTGTGTGGTTTACCTCAAGGTTCCATTCTGGGCCCAAAATTGTTTAACATGTACATTAACGACATTTGTAAAACGTCTCAAGTACTTAAATTTATCTTGTTTGCTGACGATACAAATATTTTTGCATCAGGTGACGACTTACAGCAACTGTGTCGGATTGTTAACTTGGAACTCAAAAGTGTCAATAAGTGGTTCAAACAAAATAAATTATCTCTAAATCTGAGTAAAAGCAAAATGATGATATTTGGCAACTGTAATTCCAATGCTCAGGAAGCAATTCAGATAGAGGGTGTTGTCATAGAGCGAGTGCATGAAATCAAATTCCTTGGTGTTATTATAGATGACAGAATTACTTGGAAAGCTCATATTAAATATATATCTACGAAAATTTCTAGAAGCATTTCAGTAATAGCAAAAGCAAAGCACATTTTAAACATCAAAGCTCTACATATCTTATACTGTTCTCTGATTTTGCCATATTTATATTATTGTACTGTAGTTTGGGGTAGTACTTATAAAAACACATTAAAACCAATAGTATTGTTGCAAAAAAGAGCTATCCGAGTAATTCATAAAGTTGGGTTTTTGGACCACACAAACTCATTATTTTTAAAATCAAAGATCATGAAGTTTTGTGACATTGTTGAGTTCCAAACTGTACAGATGTTATACAAAGCAAGATACAAACTGTTACCAGGCCAAATACAAAGAAGGTTCCAAGAACGTACTGGTTGTTATGAATTACGTGACGAATTAAACTTTAGGACTCAGAAACATAGCTCAACTTTGAAAAGTTTTAGCCCAACAGTTAATGGTGTACAATTGTGGAATAAACTGGAAATGGAGTGGAAACGAAGTCCAAACATCAACCTGTTCAAATATAAATACAAACAAAAGACTTTTGAAACATACAGAGAACAAGAAATGTGTTGCCACTAGGATGCGCAGTAGGATCAATTATGTGTGTTTCCTCTATAATCAAGGAAGAGTGTTGCTGCTTGGAACGGTTGTCATTCTATTGCTCAAATTTACAAATTGAGAATTAGGGTAAGCAAGTTATGGATCTGTTGAGAGGGACCCTCCCAACGGGCTCAAAACCTTGTCTTTTAATGCACCACTCAGCATAGGAACATCATCTACAAATCAGCTGTTAGGGTAGCTGGGTGGGGGTTTGTTGAGGGGGAGTTACTGCCCTCTTCAATGGACCCGCTCTACACCCTGGCTTTTTAATGCACCACACTATGCAGGGCTTACATCATACTTCACATATAACTCAATTAAACAAATATAATAATAATGATAATTAAACCCAAATTAAATTATATTAAGAATGGTAATGACAACTGGGAAGTAGCAAGATCTCAGAATATAATATGTATTAATGAACCTTTATAACATAAAAGTAGCACATTCTTTTGTTCTTTATTTTGCTGTTGTTTTTGTTTTATTCTTCATCATTTATTGTTACTTTGCCCTATGTTCCTTTGTTTATGATTTGCTACCTTGTAAATATTAAATGTAATGTTATTATTTTTATTTTGGGGTGGGCGCTTATAAGCCTTTGGCTTCAGCCCACTCCCTTTGAGCAGGTTAACTGCTCAAACAAATAAATAAACAATAAACAATAAACATGAGCTGGGCTCCCTGCACAGCTAATTGCAGCTAAAATGATGACAATAATGTGTTTATGGATCTGCGCTGGGAATGTGTTTGGGCCTTGATAATGCCCGGGGGAAAGCTAATGCTACAAGCTAAAGCTCCAATCGATCTGAAAACGAGAAATATGCACGAATAAAGTCAATTAAGCCACCATCTATATAAAGCAACCTTTAAACAATGATCACACACTGGGCCGGCCTTGTTGATTTGAAGTTTATTGCTCACATTTAATCTAGTAGTTGATCAGTTTTCTCCTGGAGCGTGCACTGACCCCGTGAAAAGTATTATGCATTAATAATGTCAATAAATCTTCTTATTAATCTTCGTCTGATGTGGAGAGTGATGCTTTGAATGTGAGCAACCAAAATAAAACATTTCATTCATTCATAAAGCCGGCAAATACATAAAGCAGCCTTTAAGATGATCACCCACTGAGCCGGGCTTGACGCATGTGTGGCTTATTGCACACTTTTAATCATATTTGAGTGTAAAATAGCCTATAATTTGTGAAAACCATTTAATTAAAATTCAAAGTTAACAGTTAAAATACATCTTCGCATCAATCAATCAATCAGTCTTTTTTTATAAAGCGCTTTTCATACACAGGTGCATCGCAAAGTGCTTTACATTTAAAAAGACGTTTTTCAGCCCTAATGTTGCATAAGAGGCAATAACTTTATACAGTGGGGGTCCCGAGTTGTTTATGTGTCAATTTTTGGGGTGCCAGCCAAAAAAGTTTGGGAACCCCTGCTCTGTTTCACTCAATGAATGAATGACATTCCCTCGCAGCTTCTGTCATACGGGCCTCACGGTCCTTAATCTTCTCTCCATCAAATGTCCACGTCCTGGGACATCTGTCCAAGTCAGCGAGGGTTGTCCCAAAGTTTTAAATAAACAAGCAGAAGCTAGTTTATTTATTTACTGTTTTGTTTTATTGCCTTAATGTTTAGTGCAGCCCTGTAAGGCAACTTCTGTTGTGATATAGGGCTATACAAAACCATTGATTGATTGAAGAAGATGAGATAGTTAGCATCGTAATGCTACCTCCAGGAAAGTCCATTTAGACATGACTTCTTACTGAAGAAAGTCCATAGTTAGACAAAATCCTTCCACCTTCTCTCAGGCAATAATACGAACATTGGCGTAGCCACGGGTGTGCCAGGGTGTGCCAGTGCACCCACAGAGCCAGCTGGCACACCCAAAAAAACTGAATGCATTTTTTTTTTTTACATATAACGTAACGGAGGCAAATAAAAGCCGGTCTCTAAAACAGGCCGGGGCCATTATTAGAAACTATAGCGGTAGAATTTCCCATGTTCGGAATTTGTCTCATACTCGTGTAAACGATAACTCACGTGCATGAAGTAAACAAACAGGAACCAGGGCCGAGAGAGGGAACGCTGCTGCGGAGCGGAGCTGATCCAAGCGTAACTTTGAGACAGATTTAGCCACTTTTCAAACCTTCTGTGACTATAAAAATGTTGTGTGACCCTGCAGGGTTTTAATAAAGTCCTCAAAGCTCATCCAGCTGCTCCGTGTGCAGGTAAGTTCCACACCTCAAAGTAACTCCTCCTCTTCTCTCGGGTCTGTTTTATAATCGATCACAAACACAAACGCTCCGTCTAAACTCGCCTTTACACGAGATAACAACAAACAATCCGGTCCGCGGTAAAAAAAAAAAAAAAGAGAAACCTGCAGTGACATTGATGTCAATGTTCCGCTAACAGCAGCGAAACGCTTCCTGTTGTCCCTACAAAATAAAAAGCGTCAATGTTACAGCCGCTGGGAGAGTGTTTGCAATGTTAATTAATGAATGAACCTAATATTTTAGGTTCAAAGGACACAAATCTCGTTTTTCTTCATTCTACTGGTAGTCAGTTTTGCTCAAATAGAAATAAAGGCCTGTCTCTAATTTTGGCCTGGTTCCAAGGCCTGGTCCTCGATCTGCTTGAGTAAATAAAGGCCCCGGCCTATATTAGAGGATTTACGGTATGTAGCTTTTCCTAACATGTGTGATAACCAGTCGATCAATTTGTAAAAAATTGCCACCAGGCGATGCGTTGCGACACCTGCACTGGGCATGTTAACTCGATCAATCAATAAAAAGTGTAATCAGGCGAAGGGGGTTGTGACACCTGCACCTGGCAACCAACCTAATGACCTGACTCTGACCCTCCCGCACAGCGAGCACTGCAGGAGCGATAAAAGTGTTAGTAGCCTAGCTACTACTTGCAGACAAACTGGACTCTGACGAAATAATAAACCTATTCAAGGCCAAGCCACGCCGCCTTGCCTTGTGAAGCTGCAATAAGAAGGTGGGAAGTTCAGATGCTTAAATAATACATGTGATAGTGTGAGTAAGAAATAAACAGGATAAGATAAACAGGTTTACTTATAAATATGACAGGAAATACATGTGAAAAGTGTTAACAACTCATTTAAATCGCGTTAAAAACATGTGTTTAAAGGTTGAAAAGTTATTATGATGTATTTCAGAAGTTGAGAATGTGTTTGATTATACAAGTTAATGCCAGCCATTGATTTTGAATTATGTAAGTCGGAATTTATTAGTTTTGCCTGCAGGCCTGTAGGGGAGCCCTTGCCACTCTGCTTTAAGCAAATTATGAAACTGGCAACATTTTCCCCCGTCAGAGGGGCATTACATGTACACAGTAAGAAAAAAAAGTTCTATTTGTTGAGAATAAATTTGGCACACCCAGTGTTTGCTGGTGCACACCCAGTGTCTTTTTCTGGCTACGCCACTGAATACGAAGCTTCTCACTTCTCTCAAATTAGTTATTTTTCCTCCCCTGTGCTCAGCACTGCTACTGACAAGTTTGTTTACAGTAGAGTTCACTGTAATCGGCTACATTATAAACTCCAATGGGCGCCTGAAATCAACAATATAATGTTTTATCAAGTTTTGATAGGGAGTATTTTTGATATCGAAGGGCACATCTCCATCTGCCCCAGGCAGCCAAACTATCATCGACTACACATTAATATTACTGAATTAGCTCATCAATATCCTTTTCTTTTCACACACAAATGGGATAGATTGACAGGAGGGGCGGCACCCTACCACCCATAATGGACCAGCCGCCACTGAATACCGCCCTCTTTCAACACTGGGAACTAAGTGTGAACGTTTTGAAGTCCCACTCGGTTTGGCTGATTATCTTTCCAGGGATGTTGCTGTGGCCGAAAGACAAACTTTTAGAGGGCCACTTCAGCGTCTCTCAGGATATCTTTCCGCGCCTATCCCGGAATGACACCGCGCAGTACCTAACAGTCCTGATTTTAATTACATGGTGTGATGGGAGCCAGGGCCCGGGGTGGACTGCATATGGGACTAAAGCTATCCAAATAACTCTCCTCAAAGCTTTTGTGTTTACTTTCGTGCGCAGCCAGCTCTTCCGTCCGACAGCGTGAGAGGAGAGAGGGAGAGGAGCGTGCAGTAATCTGGCTCACAAACAGGCCCCAGGTGAAGCTCGCCTCTCCACACCATTCCTGCCTCAAAGCTAACTGGAAGATGAATCGCCTTTTTTCTTTTTTCCCCACACACAGGCCCATAGCCCTAACCGCCCCAACGTTCAAAAGTATGGATATAGTGCCGAAAAGTTGCTGCTAAAGCGATTGTGTATGGTCTGGGTGGGAAGTTAAAAGATCAAAAGCAAAATAGTACTTAGCATTTAGTTGCCTCTCGTAGCGCGGATAAGTTTGCTCCATCCTTCCAGACAAAAAATAAAAAATAAAAATCAGTATCACTTTAGATCAAGGTGTGCTCATTAAGTATTAATAAGTGTTAGTAATCATTTTACGGTTAGGGTTAGGTTTAGGGTTGGCTATGAATAAGCGTATTATTAATGGCCTATTAGTATGTTTACAGATAAAAGTATAATAAGCAGAGTGTTAATACTTTACACGCATATTATTAATGCTTATTAGTACCTTATTAATACTTAAAGGTGCACAACGCAAGTCTATGAGTTCTTGCAGAACTATGACCCCTTTGGCGACAAGCGGAATTGCATCCAGAGTTGTGCACGCTCATGGAACACACGCACGCTTGCACGAGCACGAGCTGTTCAGAACACATAAGCGACAGCGATTGCACAAATCTTTTGTTTAGACTCGTAATGTCTACAGAGGTAAGAAAGTTATAAATCTGTAAGTTATTTTGAATATGTGAATGGAATTTGCATTTGAGTAAACTACATATTAATGTTTGAGAGGAAAAACGGGGGTAGTAGGAGAAACGTTTTTCACCATTTCTACCTGTTTTGTGTTATGATTGGATTATAATAGAATTCGTTCATGAATAAGTTATTACTTTGTATAAGCTAAAAAAAAATAAGAATCACACCAAACACCCTATTAGTTGGTCAAAAAAGTACTAAAATGTCTCAAGCTAGTACACTAATAATCAAATGGCTCTGACATTACCTTCTAAGCTAAAACAGCCTAATCCACCGAATATTTACTGGGGTGTAGCCTGTTTTATTAATCTGCTAAGTAGCATATTCCAATAGCAGTATATCATTATTAGAGACTAATTTGCTCAACATTGTTTTCCAATTATCAAGCTTACATACAAGCATTTTACATCACACTCCACAAAGCTGAACTGATTTACCTAAATAGCCTACAACAGTGCTGATTTATTTATTAGGTATTTTGACAGGGACAGTACACATTGATAAACATTTCTGTGAATTGTGCCAATACTTTTCAACTACTGTCCCTGGGCAAGGTGTGTAGTGCCCCCAACAAGTTTCACTAGTTTAGACATTTAGAAGGGGGAAAAAAGGTTACCTGTACACATAACATGGAATTAGTTCACTCAGTACAAGGTCATATTTGCAGGGAAAGAGACCGTGCATGGCCGGTAGTTATGCAGTTCAGGACAAAGCAAACTTGATGTAGATGAAAATACAGTTATTTGCTATAGTAAATAGAAGGCCTGCCTGCTGTACAATATGAGGGAAGTAAAATAAGTATCCCTTTATCATTGTATTTTCTTTCCTGTGATGTGTAGAATAATACAGCATGTATTTTATCACAATAACAACATATTTTATTTTTTCCTTTAGAATTACAGCTCGAATCAATTTGATGTTCCTGTGGAGGGAAGCACTGAGGGCAGCAGTGGCAGGGAAGGTGCAGAGGACAATCAACATCTATAGACTGATCAGTGAGGAGGACAGACAATTATCTTGACCCTTTTGGCATTTATGTTGGCTATGAAGAAGCACCATTCAGGCAATAAACAAGTAGTGAGCACATCAGAAAATATGGCTACGAATTAGGGAAGAAACGGCTTTATTGTAAATAATTCCATGTTTGTAAAATAAATAAATATGCACTGCTTATGTTTGACTTGGAGTCTGTTCAGGGAGCTGATGGCATCTCCTAGAAAAACAAAACATACATTTTTTGCCATTAGAACAGTTATTTTATTATGGAAAAGGACATGGAAGTGATGTGGCAAAAATATTAATGAAATAGGAATCTTGCATAAATACACACTAAAAGAAAAAACAAATGTTCATTGTAAAACAATGAAAAACTAACACAACATACCTGCTCTCTGTGGACTTGTGACTGCACCAGATCAGCTGTAGGAGGGGGCACAATGCCAAACAGAGGTCCCAGAAACCAAGGTTCACCTGGTCTCAAGATTCGTTTTCTTGAGAGTTCTCCTGCAGACTGAAGTTGTATTCCTAGAATTTTTGTCTGCAGGTCAGGGATGTAACTGTAGTCTTTTGCCTCTTTGTATCCGGTCTGTGACTTCTTGCTGTACAGTTGTTCTTGCCTGCAGAACAAATTATGACATTAGTTCCCAACACATGCATTATATAGGAAAGTCATAAAGTAATCACTTACAACACTTGGCCTTTGTGGTTGTGGTGGTTGTAGTCCAACGCTGCAAGAAATGTCCTGGCTTCATATGAAAAGGCAAAGGTAGATCCGGGGTGTAGGGAATGGAAAACACCCCTCTCCATTAATCTCTCCTTGTTATAAAACACAAACATTACATTATCATTATCTCAAATATAAAAATTATTCAGATTTAATTACGGGAAAAAAAAAGTCCAGAGACAAAGCACATAAACCACTGAATTACCTGAGGACTCCTTTCGTCAGCTAAAACAGAAATACAGATGCATGTTAGCTATTTGAGGATTTGCAAATACATGCAGTTTATTACTTACCAAGGGCAACAACACTGTTTTTAGTCTGTAATCGGTTGATAATGGCAGCCCTCTTTTCTGTCCAAAACTCCCTTACAGCTGGTACGCAGTAAAATGCTGTATCCCACAGTAGAAGATGTCACCATTCTCATGTTCATGTATTTGAAGAAGAGGGCGATCTTGGTGTAATTATTCCCAGACAATAGCCCGTTTGCTGCAAGCATAAAGTCCTTGCGTCCCATGTTTGAGCAACGGCTGGCTGTTTCACATCCACAACTTGTGTCCACGTGGGCAAAACTGTGCAGATAAAGAATAAGCATTACAAATGCACCTACATTATTTTCCATTTGATATTGTTGTTCATGACTTTTTATAAAACACTACATAGCCATGTAGTACTCACCCACTCCACTATAACAGCAGACCCGGTCACAAATGTCCATGACAGCTTCTTCAAACCCAATGATGAGAAGTTCATCCATTTGATTCTGCATTGGACCACCAGTGCTGTGTAACAAAAACATTTATTCACACCTTTACAAGGAAAAGACTGTGGTATGTTTGTCATAATGCAATTCCTACAAAGATATAGGGGCGACATAATCGGAGTCATATTGGTCTGAGGCCTGTTCTCGCTCAAACTCTATCCTGTACAAAAGAAAACATAAAGTATCTTAGCCAATAATGTTTGAAAAAATGGACATGAATACATTATTGACCTCAGACGAAAGTAAAAAGAGATTATTATTATTATTTATTTGCAATTTACACACCATCTAAACCAGGACCAACTCAGGAGGACTAACTCAGAACACAGCCAGGACTACACCAGACCTGAACTAGGTCTAGACTATGAATAAACCAGGTCTAAAGTAGGACTAAACAATGACTACAAATGTATATGGGCTGCGCTGTTCACAAATAACAATTGATTAGAATCGAGTACACAGTAACAGCAACGTTAGCCTATCAAGTAACATGTTTTCTCCCCTCATACCTCATATAAACTACATGCAAAATGTAACACATTCCCGGGAACATTTTACTGATTTTGTCGAAAAAGAAAACATATATACACAACGGCGTTGAAAATTCAGCCGTGTTGGTCAAGGACATGAGCACCTTTTAGCATTTTGCATCATTTTGAAGACGTTAGCCAAACACAAAAGGCTACCGGTTAGACCATACACAAAAACATAGTTAGCATCTTTTATGTTATATGTTTTATGTTGCACGATTGCGCCGAAGAAACATTCCTAGTTTGTGAACCTGTTCACTGACCATGGCAATAAAACCAATTCTGATTCTACATTTAGCTAACGCTACACTACACACTAAACACATAGCATTACAACTATTGTCCAACGCATCGTCATTTGTTCACATAGATTTACCGTATCAGACATTACAGACTGTATCTTACCATTTTAGCAAGAAGAAAGCCAACTGAGGGTCCGTTTGAGCCCGAGAGCGGAGCTGAGGTCTCCCCATTTGTTGTTGCCTTTCCGATGTTGACTCTCGTCTTACTCCGGCGCCTGTCTGACTCCAATTTGCCCCTTTTGGTTCAACTAGACAAACGTTTTATCTTCTTTATCTTACGTGGAGTTTGCATTGCTGTTTGGGATGAACTGGAGTTCATCTTCTCTTACAATCCATCCTCTACTTTGGCAAAAGTCGCTGGAGTCTTCACTGATGCGGATAATGGCGGAGAATACACAAACTCCCCAGACCAGAGCTAGCCAGGTGCGCGTGAACGCGCATGACGTCACGCCCAGGCTCAAACCTTAAGATTCCGACCCGAATCCCTCTTATTTGTTTGACTGCACAGGATTATAGGGGCAATGGCAGTGATCAGACAGGAACTCATTCAGCACATCAGGCAATTGTTTAAGCATGTATGGGTTAGAAAACGGTTATTTTTAACATTTATAGTTGCGCATAGCACCTTTTAACAAGCACACCTTAATATAAAGCTTTACCAAAAAAATCTGTGAAGATCTATTTAAAAATATGGAGGGGAATATTACCACTTTTTAAACATCTATTGTGCTGGACAGAATACTTGTAAGACTGGCAAAACAGTTGAGGTATAACATTTAGATCCATATGAAATCAATTTTCTATATATATTTTTCAGCTCTAAAGGTTGATGATCTGAAGCAAAAACAGATTTATAAGTAAGAGCTTTATTTGTCGTTGTACAGTTAAACAACAAAATAGCACTCAGGTGTTGGGTTAGAGCAGGGGTGCCCAAACGTTTTGTCTCCGAGGGCCAAAATTAAAAGGTGCCTGTGGGTCGCGGGCCAAACGCGGCGATGTCAAGCGTGAAACACACATAACTGCAAATAATAATAGTTACTTTATTTTATTTTTCGGTATACATTTGCATTTGATTCTATCTATGCAAATAACATGCTATATTAAAACAAATGTTAACTATGGCAAAAAGCCTGGTTTTAGTAGAACAAAATCAACAATTGTAGCAATATAGTGAAAAATGTAAAAAAACAACAACACCAGTATCTACAGCACCTACAATGACTTTACCTCATTAATTTGTTAACTCAAAGAAAATGCCATATTAGATCATTTTGAAAGTGTCAGTTCAGCATACATGCTTTTATAAGTCCATTTTTAACATGACCTATGTTGATGTCAACAAACTTTGCAATAAAAGTTGGAAAACTGGGAAAGTTGATGCTACAATGTTCTGTGATAAAGACCAAGACACCACAACAGTGTTTCTTTAACTTTGCGAAAGGAGTGAAACAACGCCCCCAATTTGGCGCTGCATCCATATTTACCATTGAGAATGAATGGGAGAGAGTTAGTATTAACCATACAGCGCAAAAGTAGGCCACTTTCTGGCGAGCCAACAGAATTGTTTCGGCGGGCCAAATTTGGCCCGCGGGCCCCACTTTGGGCACCCTGGGTTAGAGCGTGCCGCCATTGTGGGCCAACCTGACCAGCGTGTTTTTGGAGACAGTGGAAACCGGAGTTCTGCCTTCAGTGCTCCTCTGAAACGGTGCACCACCTCCTGGGTTTGTCCCTGTTTCAGAGCGTGGTGTCCTGCACTGGTCAGCTCCTTCACCTTCCTCTTCCTCCTTCATTTGTAGCGCCGTCCGCTCCACAACAGTCTTTCACCATCTTCTGGGGAGGAGCGTAGCAGACGACTATAATCCGTCTTATTCTGGAACATTAGACAGGACAATAGTAGGGATAGAAGGCTTGTGTGGCTTAGCTGCGAGTCCTGCCTGGATACCTCCTCGTTTTGCCCCTTTTCCGTTTCCTGTAGCGCCTCCATTGTGCTGCAGGTGTGAGGGGCTTTTGGTGCCTCTTCAGTGTTTTGGAAGAAGACATTTATACGTCTCAAATGCAGAATGTTAACCCCCGCCTTAACCGAGCACATTATCTCCAGTTGTACCCAAATCTCAAAGCTTCTCGACTGGAGCTTACAGCCTGTAGGCCAAACAACTCTTCTAAGCTTCTTCCTTGGTTTTGTTATCACATTTTTTTTATTATCAGATTTGCATTGCTTTTGTCACATTCTGATCAAGCCACAAAAATGCGACCAACACATGTAAAAAAAAGAAAACATATTGAAAAGTCAACCAAAAAGGACAACAATAAAAAACAGGGCGGCACGGTAGTACAGCGGTTAGCGCTCGTGCTTCACAGCTAGAAGGTCCCGGTTCGATTCCCACCAGGGCCGGGGCCTTTCTGTGTGGAGTTTGCATGTTCTCCCCGTGTCTGCGTAGGTTTCCTCCGGGTACTCCGGTTTCCCCTACCACTAAAAACATGTACAATAGGCCAGGATGAATGAGAGTGTGTTTGAGAGTCTGCATGGGGGACGACGGATGGAAATTAGCCCAAGGCTACAATCCGGTGTGGCTTGTTCATTAACTTGCACTGTCCCGACCAAATAAACATAAAACATAAAACAACATGACAATCATAACAAGTGAGAAGCTTAGATGAGGTTTGTAGGTCTTAGCTTTCGAATGAGGCGTTCTAGGCTGTTCCTAAATACTTTTGTCGTGTTTTGGTAATCCTGTCTCATGTTCGAGTGACGACAGTGACATGACAGATATACTCCTCACGTGGTAGAAGACTAGTTTTAATCTGTGAGGAATGCAGGTGAGTGTAATAGACAGCTGATCCGTATCAGTGAAGGGAATGCAAAGCATGTCAACGTGACAACATCGCGTGGACATGCGCCATCGCCCATCAGCTGGTTTTGTTTTGGTTCAGGCCTCGGCAGAAAATACCCAAAGCATTAGCCGTCATTTAGATGTCGACGATTAGGCGGCACAACAGCGTAGTCATAGCAACCATAGCCTCTGAAATGTGCTGCGTCAGTAAAGTTGTTTTTATTTATCGGAACTGGCTGACTGTGCCAGAATTGCAACTGTCTGTGTAGTTAGCAGTAAGTTAGGCTAATGGCACTAAATTTAAAGTCCAGTGCTAAAGAATTGAATGTAAAATAAATGGATATATAAAGTATAAGTAATAAAGTAAATGACATGTAAAGAGTAGAAAAAGTCAAACAAAACCAAAAATGATCTTGTCAAAACGTACAATACTTTTCAACAGTGTAGACTCAGAGTTCCTATTTTCCACTCCCCCCCCCCCATTTTGTTGACAAATTTATTTCAGAAGGGATTTGGGATTTCTCATGCCGTCTTTGCAAAAATAGTAGTTGCCGCAGAAAAAAATCTGAAACTTTCAAAATTCACCTTGTTTCGTGGGCGTAAAAGATGGATAAACCAACGAATCCTTGCTCAAAGGGGAAGACAATAGAAATATAAGTTATTTACGAGACTTGCAAGAGACGAATTTGATAGGTAGCAGTTTGAGGGTAGATGTGGTCCCCAGACTCTGAGGAAGAAGTATTTTGAGAAAGCAAATGAAATCTAAAAGTAAAATGATTGTTGAGACATTATATCTTTGCTTCCTGGTCAAAGCTATGTACGTATTTCGAGACTAAACTGGCCCAAAACCTAAAACTTGACATGAATTAAGTTCTTGTGTTTGTTCAACAATAATAGAGACAAGTAAATCAGCTACAGTCTCAAGAACCTTTTTGGATTGGTCAGAGGTTCATTTCCACCTGAAAGAAGACAGATACAAGAGTCCCATTCCTTTCACAACAAATTGTTTTTTGTAGCAAGTTTGATACATAACTCAAAACTGAGACAGAATTGATTTCTTGTGTAGGTCTTATTTAGACCCTTTTTAGACTTGGTTCAGTACTGATTTGATCTTGATCGAGGTCAGGTAGTACATGTGAGGTAAAATAGTTTATGAGGTGGTACTTTATGTGAAACGTTTGCGAACCGCTGATGTAAGTAACTGCAACATTTTCCATTTGCAAACAGCGGGCGTTTAAATTGCCATTTTGATTTCATTGCCGTTTGTGTAATAACGCTTTAATGTGTAAAGCCGCACTGCCCAGGTACACCAGCATAAACTGTAAATGCCGCTGGACTCTCTCTCTCTCTCAGACACAATCTGGCTGACTTCTATTTTTGAAACAATTTATGGAAGTAAATTGTGTTTCATTGTGTTTCTTGTTTATGTCAACTTTTGTGTTATTGAGGATAGGTCAATGCATACATTTACAACAAGAGATGACTGTGATTTTGATCGCAATATATTCTTGCCTCAATATATTGAACTGTTATTGCGACAGACCTGGCGCTTAACAAGCCTAGGTTGGGTCACTGAGGCAGCAGTCTCAGCAAAGATGCCCAGACTTCCTGATCCACGCACACCTCCTCCCATAGACATATTATTAATAGACCGTCATTACTCACTCCTCCCCGTTTACCATAATGACCACGTTCGAGGGGGAAATCATGGCGGATTTACAGACTCCTCCTCCCCAGCTCTGACGAAGCATGTTCCTAATAAGGGCATAAGGGCGGGATCTTCGCTGTAGACTCGGCCCTTGCGTGACGTGTAGCTCGTGCAGCTCCAATGCTAACAGTCCAACCCTCATTAAGTATGAGATTTCTAAAATGTATCCTACGATAACCAGCCCGGTGCCTCTGATTGTGTCTAACCCAGCGTAATCACAGGAGGAATATCTAGCTGTAGACAGTTCCAAAAAATTAGGCACCGGGCATTAAAGTTGTTTTTAACACGTCTAAAGTGCAATGCATTCCAATGGGGGACTAGCGGCGATATGGCAGTACTACAGCAATGGCGGCCTCCAGTGTTGTGGTCGCAAAGCAGAGCAGCCAGCGGCCATTGCCTCCTCCATTTGTTCTGGGGGACCCCGAGGCAACACCAGGCCAGCTCGGAGACATAGTCCCTCCAGCGTGTCCTGGGCCGTCCACGAGGCCTCCTCCCAAATAAAATGTATTATTATTATTATTAGGCCCGAGCGGCCTGCCGTCGCAAGGGCCTATTGTAATCGCAACGCAGTGCGCGGAGCGCACTGTACCTAGGTGCGCGGAGCGCACGAAAACAGCGCGAAGCGCTGTCCCCATGTCAAACGTAAACTCACCATGTAAAACAGTGACTGCCCACACCTCTGGTGTGGGCCCTTTGTACTTGTTATTGCAGGAAAATTAATGGGTAAACGCAACGCAGTGCGCGGAGCGCACTGTACCTAGGTGCGCGGAGCGCACGAAAACAGCGCGAAGCGCTGTCCCCATGTCAAACGTAAACTCACCGTGTAAAACAGTGACTGCCCACACCTCTGGTGTGGGCCCTGTATACTTATTATTGCATGAAAATGAATGGGGGTATATGGCCAACTGTCATACGGAAGTGGATGACGAGCGCGAAGCGCTCGTCATCCACCTCGGACCCACACGGCTGCGTGGGGTGGTTGAGAGCTTTCCAAAAATGTATAATATGTTGTCGTCGCGAAAGCGACTATATTGTTTTTGCAAAAATATTATTATTATTAGGCCCGAGCGGCCTGCCGTCGCAAGGGCCTATTGTAATCGCAACGCAGTGCGCGTAGCGCACTGTACCTAGGTGCGCGGAGCGCACGAAAACAGCGCGAAGCGCTGTCCCCATGTCAAACGTAAACTCACCGTGTAAAACAGTGACTGCCCACACCTCTGGTGTGGGCCCTGTATACTTATAATTGCATGAAAATGAATGGGGGTATATGGCCAACTGTCATACGGAAGTGGATGACGAGCGCGAAGCGCTCGTCATCCACCTCGGACCCCCACGGCTGCGTGGGGGTCGTTAAGAGCTTTCCAAATATGTATAATATGTTGTCGTCGCGAAAGCGACTATATTGTTTTTGCAAGAAATATTATTATTATTCTTTATTCTTTCTTTCTTTCTTTCTTCTTCTTCTTCTGCTCTTTGAGCAGCAATTTGACCCCCTGAACATAGTCGAAAACTCACCAAACTTTGCCCAAAATTCAGGTCCGGTGAAAAATTAATTTAAATATGTGTTTCGTATTGGGGAAATAAAAAATGGCGCGACAGCGCCACCTACAAAAGTGAAAATACATTACGCCTATGGGGGAGGGGCCAACGTCAACTTTGTCATAGAGTGACGAAATTCGGTACAGACATTCGTCATGTGACGACAAACAAAAAATATTATTGTGGCCACGCCCCCTGACAGACCGGAAGTCCGCCATTTTGACAGAAAGTCTGGAAAATGCTGAGTCAGCGTTTTCGCTGACGTCGCATTTTAACGAACTCCTCCTAGGGCGTTTGACCAAATGAGCTCCAATTCGTTCCAGCTCATCTCGAGATGTGGGGCATCAAAAGTTATCCAAATTTTTTGGCTAAGTTTTACGGTTTGTGTGCGGCGAAGCCGCAATCTTTACGAAGAATTTTGCGACTTATCGTAAACAACAAAATGCTCCCATTCGCACAAACAAACTCCGATTAAAAATCGGAAATATACATTTTATTGACCTTTCACCCCCGGACACAACAAATGTGAAAACGTGACATTGGGCGCGACAGCGCCCCTCTAGGCTGAGAACAAAAAATGCATTATCTGAAAAAAATTAGTTTCTCGGAAATGGATGAAATTCGGCACAAAAATAGTTGATGGCGTCCCGATCAAAAAAGCCAATGAGACCCATACCGTATTTTGTACGGTGTTGCCATGGTGACGCCCAGGGCCCCCATGTTATCCTAATGGGACTGACACATAAATCTCACATTATACACAATCACAGCGCGTTAGCGCCCTCTGTAAGGAGCTTGTGGACAGTTGTCATGGAAGTACGGCCCGTCAGGGCCGTCCGATGCTGCTTGTGAAATAAAAAGGATTTGGGGCGCGCTAGCGCCCTCTGCAGGTTGGAGCCATTATTCACATGGAGAGGCTAAAAATGTACTTTTGATGTTTACTGACAAAGATTAATGGAATATCAGGGCAATAAAATGCAGTGTGGCCACGCTAGCGCTCTCGGTAGGGTTATGGCGCGGCAATGTAGGTGCTAAAGGAGGCACGGCCCGCGAGGGCCGTTCGATGCCGCTTGCGGCTTTAATTACTATTATTATACCATGGTTACACTCAATAAAGACTCAATGTAGTCAGATGCCCAGTAAGAAACCCCCACATTCGAAGCATCCATTCTAATAAACATGTGAGCGGCATAAGCTTTGTCAGCCCCTCTCGTGGCATTATGCTCTTAGCGAGACACTGCATTAATGAAACTGTCCCCGCGCAGAGGTGGAGACGCCATGGATTGCACGGGAGACGAAGACAAAGAAGGGAGAGTTAAGGATGGTAACCGTGCAGGGACAGCACCCGTGGGAGACTTCGCAGCAGGGTGCTCTTTCAGACCAGGCTTAGCCGCCGACGCGTCCTGCTAATGAGGGAGCCAGCAGCTTTAGAGCGCGCCAGGAGCCGAGATGGTGTTGACTGTTCGCCCGCCAGACACAATGCACTGCCCGCCTTCCTCCGTTGAGTGTAAGAGTCGATGGAAATGTCCAAACGGAGGATGTCGTTGCAAACTTCTTTGGACATCTTAGCCTTATTTCTTGTTGCACGTGTAGCATTCAAATCACATTAATGGGTCAAAAACCAACACGTTGCTATTGTGGAGGGTGTCAACACACAATTGATACCACGTTATATAAATAGTGTGTGTTGATAGGCTAATATCGGCATCCTCCACAAAGGTGACATGTTTGTTTGTTTTTTGACCGATTCACAATTTTGAGTCAAACTTATTCTGATTATTCCATTCTTAGTCATTTTTAGGGATGCACCGATCCGATACTGGTATTAAATATCAGAGCCGATACTGGAAAAAATATGTTATCGGGTATCAGCATATCCGATACTGAACTCTTATAGCCAAGGATATCACCTGTAGACATTTTTTACCCCATTATTTTTGATATAATTGATCTGTAATAACCTGCTTTCAAGAAAAGAATACTTTATTGATCTCACTCTGGAGAAAAGAGACCAATCACTTTTTTTTCACTCACAGCAGCCACTTTTAAGAAAGTCTCTTGGTATCAGTTAATATTGGATACGGGCAGATACTAAAACCCCCAATGTCGGTATCGGAAGCAAAAAGCATCGGTGCATCTCTAGTAATTTTATTCGATTCAAAAATCCCCATATAACCATGAATTCACACTGTATGCTCCGAGTGTTTACGTGACAGTTTTTTTTTCCAATTTCGACTTTATCTATCCATCCATCCATCCATCCATCCATCCATCCATCCATCCATCCATCCATCCATCCATCCATTTTCTCCTGCTTTATCCGGGGCCGGGTCGCGGGGACAGCAGGCTCAGCAGAGATGCCAGGACTTCCCAAACCATGCACACCTCCTCCAGCTGTTCTGGGGGGATCCCGAGGCGAGACCAGGCCAGCTCAGAGACATAGTCCCACCAGCGTGTCCTGGACCTTAGTGAAATTTAATTCAGGACTCCTGATATAGGCTTTATGCATTCTGTTATTTAGGGGCCAAATGTATTTTTAGAGTAAAAACAATATGAACAGGATTCAAAGCACAGCAATTATTATAACTGTGAATTAAACCCGTATGTTCCGAGCATTTGCTTCTTCAATTGGGACCTCAGTGAAATTAAATTCAGGAACCCTGCTGTAGAGGATTGTAGCAAAAGTATAAATCTCTGCACACAAAAAAGCAGTGTTGCACTGTTTTGGCGAACCCATCACCAAGTATAGTCCACAGGGAGTGAATGATTAATGGTCTGATGTAGTGCTTTGGGAAGCATGTCAAGCTTGAAAGGTGCAATGATAGTTAATGTTGTTCTTTGACCTGGCAAAAGGTTCACGGAGTTAAATTTCTTTTAGCATGCACACTCCACACCGCATTAGCACTGCACAGATGTCCGGTCATTCTGTATCTTCACCTTTATTCAGCCATGTCATGAAACGCAATTAGCCAACTGAAGCGTCCTAAGCAGGTGGAATTATAATGGGTTAAAACGTACCCAAGAATATCATTGAAAACACTCCGGGTCATCAGGCCTTCATTGACAGTCATTAGATTGATGATACAGTATCATTTGCCACAGTAAGCGTGATGGAAATGTGACTTGAATGGCAATACGTAGGTTAGTACACGTTACCCATCTGTCGCCGATTGTGTCTGGGTGGAAAGTCGTCCAAAGTAGCCCAAAGTTCACTAGGCGAATGGAGTAGGTCAGGGTCACCTTTAGCATGAACAATTCATGAGCTAATTACCATGGAATCCTGCACACACATGAGCACATGCAGACCTTACGTGACGGAACTTCAAATCCACCAAAGCAGCCAGAGGTCACAACTGTCTATGGTATCGCTATGTGCTCTGAAAGTACACCCAACTTTCTAAAGTAGCGCCAGATGTGTCTAAAATGTAGCATGGTTAGCTGCACATGAGTTCTCAAAGTGCAGTTTACTGTATTGAGCATAGGTGGCTAACTAGTCAGAGGCCAAGAGCCGACATTTTCCACCTTGAGTCTGTGAAGAGCCACCAACCATTTGCGAGATCCAAGGGTGGTAGTTTATTGTGATTAAATATAATGTGATCATTATATTTAATCACAATAAATTCTAACTTTATGCCTGCCCTTTTTCTTTTAAATAATTGTATTAGCTTTAATGGTGTTACTCCTCACCAAGATTGAAATCAATTTATATTAAACAAACTGACATTTTCTGCAGTTCTGCTCTTACTGGGACAGCATTTGATTGATTTTTTCATTCTATTAAGTTTTTTATTTAATTTTTTAAATGCTGTAATATGTTTTCTTTGTGTGGGGCCCTGCCCACTGAGCCCCCTCCTCTGATTTGCCCCTGGCCTGTGCGCTCAGTGCCTACAGCTTGGTCCTAACCAAGTACTCTTGTCTAGGCTGCACAAAGTTCGCAAACGTTTATCAGGAGCCTCTGGAGGACGTCTGAGATTCTGTTTTATGTTGCATGTGTTACAGTTACGACACCTGTGAAAGAAAAGTCAATGACTTTGCATATTTCCGTGTTGCGATGTCGCTGAATATGAGGCCAAATTACATCAAATAAAGAGTGATCAGTAACTTGAGAAGTACAGAAGCTGTTCCCAGTGCCACGAACTGCCTGACTGTTGTTTAAACTGCGTCCCGCTTTGAGTAAGGCAGCGGCACAGGCAGCTTTTACACGCCGCCTCGAAAAGGAGAGAGATATGGACTCTCATTCATGTGTGTAGAGATGGGAAACAGTGTCTGTAGGACTACGGTTAGATTTTTAGTCAAGATTCATAAAAACTGTTACAGTTTATGGGAAATGTGTACCGATTCTTATGCAAAGAGCCGCATTGTATTTAACATATCCAATCATGCAAGAGCCGCACTCTGATTGGCCAAGAGCTGCATGCGGCTCGCGAGCTGTGTGTTCGCCACCTTGGTATAAAGGAGCTAAGTCTGGTTCCTCAGGCCTTAACAGCTATTTCCATCTGATATTCTTTTTCTATTGATCATTTGCGCTAACTCTTAGATGCCCCTGGGACTAGCGACGCCATACTGCTACTCAGTCTAATCGCGTAAAATTGCAGAGTGACTCTTATAAGGTATTGTTCAGTTCCTTTGCATTTGACCCTGTCTGGGGCAGTGGGCAACCCATTACACATGTTTTGAAGGTTCACTAGCCTGGCCTTAGCCATCCGTAAACTGGTTGTAGTTTGGCAATGGCGGCGGATACGAAAGTAAAGGAAGCTCTGCAATCCGTACTGTCTCGGCTCCCAAATTTCCAGAAATAATATCTGGATATTATTTCAAATATCCAGCATGCAAGGCTGGCCCCAAGACTTATGATAGCTGGCTTCACTCACTCGAGCGCATTACGTACGTCACCACCAAACGCTAGCGAAAATCAGATCCAATCGCTTCAAACTTTAAAAGGAGTTCACCCCTCCCACCTGAAAACGGAGCTCAACTGTGAAGATCCAGACCCTTTGTACGAAATGAGCACGAGGGTATGGTATGGACCAGGCTAAAGGCTCGCAAACTCACAAAATCCATATTGTTGATACGTTCACTGTCAGCACCACTGGTGGTTTTGAAACAATCCTGTGGCAGTATTGTTATGAGTGTGCCGGTTTAACATTGCTCACAAAAGCAATGACTTTTATCAACACTGAAATGACGCGGTATAGCCAAACGGGAGCAAATACTGATGGAAGTCTCACAGAACTCGTGTTATTTGCACTGTGACATCAATCAAGGCTTTCTGCGTGTTTGGAAACCAGAGCAGACATTGAAAGCTCTCAGACATAGGGAAAACATTCAAACCCCACACAGAAAGGCTCTGGAATCAAACTTATGTGAAGTCAGAGCGAAAGCCACTGGGTTTTAGGTGTTTTTTGTTCCCCATTTTCTTTTTACACAAACACAGGACTGAAGCCGAAGTCTACAAACTAAACTTTATACCTCCAATAAACCTGCTACAAATTCCCTCTCAGCTTCACACAGAAGATGAAGTCTACAAACTAAACTTTATATCTTCAATAAACCTCCTGCTACAAATTCCCTCTCAGCACTCTCTCTCGGCGTTCGTGCGGCTCTGATTTTTACACTGATAAATCAAAACATGCCTTGCACATAAACCCGGTCGCTGCGGTGATCGCTATCTGGAGACCACTAGGCCCTTCTACGTCTCCCACAATCAATTACGGGGCGATTATGAGCGATGCAACTCAAGGTAACGGCAAAGACAAACGCGCGAGGCAACGCATCCAGCTGCCAGGCCTGCACGCTGCTCAAATCTCCTACAACATCGTCTCCAGGGGCGGCAGAGCACGGAGCTGCCAACTGCAAAGTCACCTTGTCTCTGGAGCAGCGATGATGCGTCAAAGCCATTCGTGACATCGCTACAGTGTAGGTATCTTCAACCAAACGCCATGTGCACTCAAGTTACGTAGTATGAAACTTTGTGATTTGTCAGTCATTCCCATTAGTGCCCACGGTTGCCTGGCCTGCCAAACGACATGCCTTTTCATAGATATTTCAAAGACATATAGTCTGGGAGCGAGCGTGATCTCAACAATTTCCCGGTGGGCGTGATTGACAGACGGCATCAACCAATTAGAGCAACGCTAGATACGTTGCAGTAACAAGCGGCAGAAAGCCTTTCCAAAAACGTACTTTTTTACGAGGAACGCTTCGAACGCTGTTTCTTGCTCCGGTTTTAGGGATTTCATATTTTCCAAATGATTTAAAACAGACGAAAGAGCCGAAGAAAACAGTGTATCCGCCGCCATCTTTAATGTTTTGGAAGAGTGCGTGGTGGTGACAGGTGACGGCTTCCGTCTCTTGGTGCGTGATTGGACCGATGTGGGTCAAATCGTGAAATGATTGGCTGCGAGCAGCTGCCCAGACGGTTCTTCTTTTGAACAGAAAGGAGGAGTGTCTGGCAGGCCAGGCAATGCCCACGGGGGAGCTCCAGGCAAATCCCTCACCAGCCCAGGCCTCTGCGTTTAAGTTTCACTGTCTTATTCTTACAGACATAATTTCAGCACTCCGTTGGTCTGTTTCCAAGCCACATCATGCTAACTCTGAGCTTTTAACCATGTAATTATGTTGTTCCATCACCAAACTTATTCTCATCATTTTAGTGGTCAAATTGCTACCACTACTACTACTACGATACTGGTACTTTAATGATACTTGGTTTCGATACCGATACCTGAACGATACCTTTACTATAATATGTATCATCTAGAACCAGAAACATTTATTTGAGCTGAAACAACTAACACACTTCCTTTACTGCTGTCCTTGGACCAACAGCATTAAAAAAAAGTGGATCTAAAGATACACGATTTTTTTTCGGTACCTTCTTTCGATACTCTCATTTTGTTCAATACCGTTTTTCTGATAACATACTGGTATCATTTAACAGTACCCAACCCTAGGCAGGACACTTGAATAATGGTGTGAGAGTGAGTGAATGGTGGTGGTCGAAAAGGCAGATGGTGCAGATTGGCTGCCACTCTTTCATTTGTCTAAAACCACGGCAGCTGTGGCTACAATAGCAGCTCACAGCCACCGAGTATGAAGTGAAGGAGTAAGAGTGGCATTTTGAGGTGGTTAGAAAGCACTGAACAAGTGAAAATAATAATGATAATTGCTGGAAGTGGTTGTTTTTAGCTTATTTTGAACTGCTTTTCTCTAGTTTGTTGCAACTGAGGATGATTCCAAGCGTTTAGCTGTATTTGTCCTGTTCAGATCATTTCAGCACTTAACTTTAATGCTTGCAGCTGTTGTTTTTAACCAGTTGTTTTTTAAAGCAAATTGGCACTTTAGTTGTTGAAGCCTTTTAACAAGGGATACTAGCTATAAGTGAGGCTTGCTTTGCAGTGGAGGCAATATATATATACTCACCTAAAGGATTATTAGGAACACCATACTAATACTGTGTTTGACCCCCTTTCGCCTTCAGAACTGCCTTAATTCTACGTGGCATTGATTCAACAAGGTGCTGAGAGCATTCTTTAGAAATGTTGGCCCATATTGATAGGATAGCATCTTGCAGTTGATGGAGATTTGTGGGATGCACATCCAGGGCACGAAGCTCCCGTTCCACCACATCCCAAAGATGCTCTATTGGGTAGAGATCTGGTGACTGTGGGGGCCATTGTAGTACAGTGAACTCATTGTTTAGTTTAGTTTATTGATGGAATGCCCCTTGAGATGTGCCATCTCGTTTTCGAGGGGGTCCATAAACACAAAACACAAATTACAATTAACAAGACACAGTACAAGACAGGATACAGACAGGACAAAATACACATTAAGACAGTCACACAAACAAAACAAACTTGCTCCAGAGTCCTCCCAAACACCCCCAAGATACCCAGACAAGATTTACAAAAAAAAATATATATATATATATATATATATAGTCAAAAGAAACAGAAAACTTTGAGACAACAAAACAAAGTTAAACATATTCCAAAAATGAACTAAAAGTACAAATTACAGATCCACTTAAAAACATAAACAAGGAGTTTTAAGGTGTGAAAATAAGGAGGATCTAAATAAACCAAACAATGTTAAAGAACGAATGGATAAAGGTAAACTGTTCCAATCAGAGGGGGCTTTAAACTGAAAAGCTCTGCGTCCTATTTCTTTATTAGTACGTGGGACAATAAAAATAAGAGAGTGAGTGCTTCTAAGTGAATATGTGGATGTAAATGGAATAAGAAAATGCTCAAGATACTGCGGACAGCTAAAGTAAATACATTTAAAAATAAACATAATCCAGTGATAATGGCGTCTATTGTTTGGTTGCAGCCAGTTGAGTTTTTCAAACAAAATGCAATGATGGGTTCTGTATGGACATTTCAAAATAAATCTGCACAGGGTGTTAAAAAGAATATTAAGTGGCTTAAGGTACAGATCAAATGTATTTTGATAAATGGTGTCAGCATAATCAATGATGGGCAAAACTAGCTGAGTAATTACTCTTTTTCTGACTTCCTGCGTGAAGCAATTTGCAGAACGAAAAATAGGATTTAAAGTGGCATACGTCCGCTTCACAATATAGTCTATATGTGGTTTAAAAGTGAGTTCTGGATCTTGAACATTGTCATGTTCAAGAAACCAATTTGAAATGATTGGAGCTTTGTGACATGGTGCATTATCCTGCTGGAAGTAGCCATCAGAGGATGGGTGCATGGTGGTCATAAAGGGATGGACATGGTCAGAAACAATGCCCAGGTAGTCCGTGGCATTTAAACGATGCCCAGTTGGCACTAAGAGACCTAAAGTGTGCCAAGAAAACATCCCCCACACCATTACACCACCACCACCAGCCTGCACAGTGGAAACAAGGCATGATGGAGCCATGTTCTCATTCTGTTTACGCCAAATTCTGACTCTACCATCTGAATGTCTCAACAGAAATCGAGACTCATCAGACCAGGCAACATTTTTCCAGTCTTCAACTGTCCAAATTTGGTGAGCTCGTGCAAATTGTAGCCTCTTTTTCCTATTTGTAGTGGAGATGAGTGGTACCCGGTGGGGTCTTCTGCTGTTGTAGCCCATCCGCCTCAAGGTTGTGCGAGTTGTGGCTTCACAAATGCTTTGCTCCATACCTCGGTTGTAACGAGTGGTTATTTCAGTCAAAGGTGCTCTTCTATCAGCTTGAATCAGTCGGCCCATTCTCCTCTGACCTCTAGCATCAACAAGGCATTTTCGCCCACAGGACTGCCGCATACTGGATGTTTTTCCCTTTTCACACCATTCTTTGTAAACCCTAGAAATGGTTGTGCTTGAAAATCCCAGTAACTGAGCAGTTTGTGAAATACTCAGACCGGCCCGTCTGGCACCAACAACCATGCCACGCTCAAAAGGCTTAAATCACCTTTCTTTCACATTCTGACATTCAGTTTAGAGTTCAGGAGATTGTCTTGACCAGGACCACACCCCTAAATGCATTGAAGCAACTGCCATGTGATTGGTTGTTTAGATAATTGCATTAATGTGAAATTGAACAGGTGTTCCTAATAATCCTTTAGGTGAGTGTATATATATATATATTAAGGTATACTTTATTGTCCCTGCGTAAGGAAATTTGTCCTCTGCATTTGACCCATCCTTCGATGCTGCTGGGGCAACCCATAAGGAGCAGTGGCCCGGGGGCCCATCACCGGGATAATGGTCTGAATCACCTGACTGGAGGATTAACCTATTGTGCATGTTTTGGTTGATGCTGGAAACCGGAACACACGTGGAGAGGAACTGGCAAACTCCACACAGAAACGCCTGCATGGTCTGGGAAGAGTGCCAACCGCTCAGCCACCGGTCATTTCACCATGAGTGTTAAAATGACCAGAACGAATCCAGGAAAGCAGTCTGGCTTGTAACAAAGGATTTTGTTTTTGGAGTTTGTTTTCCATGAAGGGACAACAATACGAAAGGGATAATGTATAGAACGCTGGTCATTATCGGGAAAATAAGTACTGAAGCGTCTTGTTTCACCCTGTCGGTACTTATTTTCCCGATAATGACCAGCGTTCTATATATTATTCCACTTATTATACGGCTATTTGCCAACTGAACACACACAAAATAAACTTCATACACTTTTATGAAGGCCGAAAGGTTTATTTAATGCTTTCCGCGGCAAATAAAATAGTTCCCAAAAGTTTGCACGTTACTTGGCAACGTTTGTTGTGATTCCAGGCAGTGTGGCTAAGCAAGTAGCAGCAAGGCTAGCTATTTATTGATGTTAAACTGGACGTTCCCGTTGAAGGTGCAGTTGGAGAGGAGGAATGGTGGTGAATCTCTGGGTAAGTTGAAAGTCGGACTCCCGTTAACTTCACGAGCGGTTCCCCCAACTTCTATCGCAGGGAATATAATTAAAGTGACCGGACTACTTGCGGAGTGATATGAAAGACCTGTATTACAAGCACAAACTCCGTTGCCATTGGAGGGTCATTATTTTTTTCAGAGGTCTTCTATCAGAAAATAATGACCGGTAGAACTTTGGTAAATCCCATTCAAGTCAATGGAGCGTTCTACTTGCATTGTGAAGAGCCGTATAATAAAATATGGTTAAAATCTCCAAAAACATAATTTCTTTTCAACTTGATCTTTTTCATGATCATTTTTACATCCCTTGCAAGAGACACTGACATTTCACATGACCTCTTTTGGCGGAGTCTCACCAGTGTCTGTCATCTGTCGCCTCAAAATGTTAATGCTGCAAATCCCTCCCTAATAAACGACACAAATATGGAGCTCAGATTCGTGTCCCTTTTGCCAGTCGGATGCTTGCAAAGGAATTTACAAGGCTATTTCCTAATGCGCTCAATCATATCACACTGATTTTTGGAGATTAAAGGATATAGCTATGATTACATTGGACTTTGAGAAAGACGTCAGCGAAAGAATCATTTTATTCCCTTGTTCTATACCTTACTGCTCAAGGACGTTTCATATCCAAAATAGACATTTACAGATTCTCACCATGTAATAAAGTTACATCCTCCTCTTGCCACTAAACACATAGCTTGTCCATAAAGTGTTGACATAAATGAAGACTTGATCTGGTTTCGCCCTTGTCAAACTGACTTCCCTGCTGTTCGGTTCAGAAAGTTTGAGGATAGAAATGGTGTTAGCTTCATTTTCTACAGTTTGTTTTTCACTTGGCAAATGCTGCCTTTGTGCCTTCTGCTGCCGTTTTTTTGGGAAGAACTGGAAAATTGTATGAATTCACTCTACAACAGAAAATAAATACACTTCGGCCTTTACCCCTTATGAAGTGACATTTTAGATGCATTTTCAAAGTTTTCATTTACAACCAAATATATGAGCCTACACTCAAACGTGTACAAACATGCAGGTAAACAGAGAAAAGTATAAAAGGAGGGCGCTTAAGTCATTTTCTTCAATTGCGTTCAAATATCATCTTGGCGGCCTATAAGTGTCCAAGTGTCATTAAAACATAAGTGGCTCTCTGGAATTCCTCACTTCTGAAATAGAAGTCTGTAGAGAAAATATAATGTTTCCAACAGTCGAGTAGTCAGGGCGCTGCACATATGGCAGAATATTACTCCATCCTCAGCGTTGTGTTTTTTTGTTTTTTTTTTACACATTTTACTTTACTTTATCACTACAATTACTAAAGAAAATAAGACATAGCTAACTGAGTTTGAACCCTAGACCTTTGATCCTGTGCTGTATCCGCAGTTTGACTCCCAAGTCCAAATATGGAGGCACAATCATTCTCCCCCTTGCTCTGACTGAAGGTGGGGTGGTATTTCAGTTGCTCTAAAAATCGAAATCTGTACTGGCACATGTAGAACCCGGGAGTTCTTTGATTTCAGAAGAGAATGTAAACGCATCAGATCTGATTATTGGATTATCTGATTTTTCTGACCATGTACTGTAAATGTAGCCACTGTGAGTGTTATAGTCAGTTTTTATATTACCTATGCTTAAGTTTATTGTGTATATAGTACATATTGTTACAGTACCTGTACAGCACTTTTGTCAACTGAGGTTGTTTTTAAGAGGTCAGCCCTATGTTCCCCGGTACCTATGTTTCCAGGTACCTATTGTGACGGTGCACCCACTAGGGGCGCAACGTAAAAAGTATAAAAGGTGGGTGGTCTTGCCGGCGTCCTCCTGTGTTTGGAGCAACATGCTAACAGGTAGAGCGAAGTTTAAGTGTTTTCATAATCAACTAAATAGGTTTGGCCCTAACAAAAGCACTGCTTTATAGAGCCTCTGCCGTCTTTTTTCCCTTGTGTTGTTTACTTATGTTTTACACACATGTATGGTAACATGCCCACTGTTGGGGCGCGTGAGTCTGCGGACTGAACCCTTTGTGTACAGGAGAAACATGATAAATCTTACGGACTTCTGTATTTTAAACTTGGAACTAAGAAAAGAGAAACTTAAGTAAAATGAAAATTACTGGAACAAATAAATGGTGCAATATGGGTCAGTGCAATATCAGGTCTGTCAGGGCATGTGCAATATTGGGGTTTGTGCAATACAGTCGATGCCTTTCCGTTACGGTTTTCTATATTGTCCTTTGCTGTCCACTCTTTTTATTGTTTGTTCTAACAAGTGATCACTGTACTCGTCCTTGTCTCGCTGTACATAGTCTGTATATAGTGTCTCTGTATGTTTTTACTAACTTATGCTTAACATCAACCTGCCAGGGGGTCTGCAGATGGAAATTAGCCTAAGGCTATAATCTGGCATATTTACATTTGTGAAAATGAAGGGAAGGGAATCTATAGAAATAAGATTCCCTTCCCTTTCCTTCCCTCTACACCACCCCCGGTTACACTGTTTCCTATGTTCCCCCACTTCTATTGATTAAGATTAGGCACCAGCCCACTATCCTTAGGGTTAGTGGCTAGGGCAGGGTCGGGGTTAAGCTGACTGATATATGTACGTTTCACTCTCATGACTTGTGATTGGTTGATGTACCAACTCACCTACGGAAAAAAAAATCAGACCCGGGGAACATAGGTACGCACCCGTTTTTAAATGTGCTATTATAAATAAAATTAACATTGACAATACTGCATCTGCTGTCGCTTTCTGTGGGGTTTAACTTACAGGGGCCTAAAATGCTGGGAAATGTTTATGTCCCAATTTGGCGCAACTCCACTCAACTTTGACCAGGTAGTATTTCGGAAGTGAGGAATCATTCTTTCCTTTCTTGCTGCTTGATGCTCAGAATTGTTACCCATGATCAATCAAGGTACTTGAGTCATCTTCTGTACTCAGTAGTTGAAGTCTCGAACGTTTCGCCTCTCATCCAAAAGGCTTCGTCAGCGGACTAAAGTCCCGCTCAGCCCGCAGCTTAGATAAAGACCACGAGGAGGAGTTGGGGTTGGCCCGGCTCCTCCCCTCTAATCACAGCTACTCTCACCTGTGGGTAAACAACCTTGGAAGTAGAGCGTCTCCAACGACCTGCTCACCCCAGTATCGGTCAGTCCTGTCCTATTCATAGATGATCACTGCCCATTATCTGTTCTATTCATGGCTGATCACTGAAAATTACCTGCCTATTGTTCTTTTGTTAGCTGAGGTATCGTCTCCTTGGACTGGCTGTGCCCTGTCAGTTTTCTCCGAAGGAGATTGGAGTAAAGTGAAGAAAGATTAAATCTGAGCCCACCATTCCGGTTCATGGGGGGATTTTCTTTCTTGACAAAAATAGCTTCTTTTACTCCTCGTTCAAACCAACGTTCTTCTTTAGCAAAAATTTTGACCTCCTTGTCATGCAATAACAATCTTCAATCAATCAAACTTTATTTATAAAGCGCTTTTCATACCGAAAGTGCTTTACAGATAACATTTAAAACAATACGCCCCGCATCTCTCTCTCTCTCTCTCTCTCTCTCTCTCTCTCTGTATATAATATATATATATATATATATATATATATATATATATATATATATATATATATATATATATATATATATATACATACATACATACATATACACATAATATACAATATATAATATATAATTAGGACTAAATAAATAGATGTCAGTTAAAAGCTAAGCTAAAAAGATGGGTCTTGAGCCTGCTCTTAAATACATAAACGTTCTCTGCGGTCTTGAACCAGTCATGACAATCACACTGTATTATTTTCAGCAACGCTGATAGAAAAGACAAAGGGAGAGAGGGATATTGTACATCCAATTACACAATAGAGATAATTTTTTCACTCTAACTTGTCTGTAAATAGTGTTTAAGTGGCGCTAGCCCGCAGTTAGCGGAAGGAGGAGATGAAGACCCCCCAATCATCCCATCAACACTTGTATTATCCCCAGAGGGACTACGAAAAGGATTTATTAAGGTAAACAAGTGACTTAGTACTGCTTTAAAGTGATAGTCTGGATGTTGTCAGAAAGAGAGAGAGAGAGGGACTCTTTTTGAAAAAAACGGCCCAAGCTCCCTCCCCCTCCCTTCCTGATTTGTCTTGGAAGCCACGCCTGTTTTCCCGTGCACGCGCGAGGTTCAATGGGCCAAGAAGTGACGAGGAGGAGACATTACGGTGACAGTGTCAACAATGGAGTTATCCGAGGTAACGATGCATTTATGGTACAAAATGTTTGTGTTTTTGGGGATAACACGTTTATGCAGCTAACTCTGTACTAAAATTTTAATTAAACGGGCATATCCAGTGAACATGTAGTTTTGACATAGTTTAGCATGCAACATGGTTTACTTTTATGATGCTAACAGTTACAAAGTTAGCGTACGATTTACTGTCCGGTCCTGTCTGTCATCTTTTTTGTGTTTTAAACCACTTTAGATTTGGGCCTTATTGCTTATGTTTTGTTTTTTCTAATTATGTTTTATCTTTTTTTGTCTTCAAAACTCTGTGAGAGACTCCGTTGATAAATAAACCCCACCTGCAGCATCAAGCAAACGATTCTAGATGCTAGATGCTCCAAAAGCATCTGTGGCCAGAGGCAGCTGGAGACCCAGCTTAGACTTTAGTGAAGAGGATTCAGCCCGTGTTCATAATCTAAGAATGCAGAGGCTACACTTCGAACGTGTAAGTCCCTTCAGACATCTGCATAACCATTTACATCAATTGTAATAAACTAACAAAACTACACTTTCTTTTTGTATAGGGAGTGGGACACATACAGAATATGACTCTGGAGATCAAGACGTGTTATTCAGGGTGGAGGACAAAGACCCTGGTGTTCTGTTTGACATCACCTCTCACACTGCACCTCCTGGAAGACACTCACCCACTGAAAATCAGCCCCCCGGTGCAGATGTGCCCACTGCCGGGAAACGCCCACCTCTAGAGAACTTCATATCTAAAGTGCCACACGTGGAGACTAATTCAGACACATTTTCTGATCCTGATGGGCACTACATTGGATTTATACCACATCGATTGTAATTTACATTTCAATTGAAGTCACTTTGGTTTGTTTTATGAGAATAAAGAATGCAATATAAGACAGACTTGTACTTTCAAAGCACAACTAACATATTGCCTAAAAAAGCTCTTGCACAGAAATAGCATCTCATAACTTGTCAGGAAAACATTTGTTTACAGATATAAACAAACAATGGTCAACTATTTTTCAACAAAAACTTTATTTACAATTAAAATGACAAATTATTGATATTTCTGTGGCAATCGTTGACCTGTAAAAAAGCCAAGGATAAAGAATGTATCATGGATGTATGCAATTTCTGTATTCCATATTGTGATAATAAATTAGTCCATACCATCTCCTTGGGTGTGTTGGAGTAACTCCTGGGTTGTTAGGGCAGGGACAGCTAAAAGCAAACCCAGTTGTCTGAGGATCTCAATTTTGCAGGGCGTGGGAGTCCTTTTTTGCTGTTCAACCGTGCAGCAACAATCATTGTCTGGAGCTCTGGAATATATGAATAGTCCTTCTCAACCTTCACTGTATAAATCCTGCAGCACGTAGACTTATTATTGAATACTTTAAAAAGGTATCTGAAAGAGAGACAAAATAATGCTAAAAAAGTAAATAATAGAAAAGCAATGAAGATACATAGTTTACAAAATGTGTACATACTGTATACAATTATACACCCATCAGCATCCTTTTTGCAGGTCAGTATACATGGTGAGGGCTGCAAGTTACATTCTTATATCCATAATGGCCGGGTCATAACTGACTCTTTTGCTGGTGTACATAAGATGACTGTGCAATGCCTCCAGCCATGCAGTTGATCTACAAAAATGTTTGCATAATTTATAGCTTCTATAATTTTTTTTTTATGCAATACCTAAACTTCAGATACTTTGGTAGTTCTTTGAACCAACGTTCTTTTAGAATTACCTCCCTGAGAGTATTGTGCGCCGTTGAACCTTTCACTATCCACTCTTTCTCCCGTCAATGTTCCACTGTAGTTGTGAAACATCCGTGTTGCTGGCCAGTCTACCCAGAAAAGAAACAAAAATCAAATACATGTACAGTATAAATGCACAATAAGCATCTTTTACAAAGCTCACAATTTTACTTACTGCATGTAGCTTTTTGCCCAAGTTCTTAGACCCATGCTACATATCATGTGTGCTCCACACCTCTGTCTTTGTATATCCCATTTCCTGTGTCAGGTTTATAAATTCAAAAATTAAAACTATAATTGCTTTAGATGTGTCCAATTACAAGTTTCATAACATAAATACGATGACACTTACTGAAAAGAGCAGAAATCTGTGAGTGGGCATCAGTAAACACTTCTGTAATGTGGACCTCTCCCTGTGTCCTGCTCACTTATGTACTGAAGGTCATTCAGGTCTGTTTTCCTTCTCAGAGAGGCCCCTGTCCTGTGAACACAGTGTGTAAACATTAGCATTATAAATTAGCATTATGTACACAAGTTTTGGTTTAAACTTGTTTTTGTAAACACAAGCTCAAATCCTCACAGTGTGGTTGTACTCCTCCTCAGGAAAACCAACTGATGGTAAACTAAACAAAAAACAACATTATTTTAATTTCATTGTCAATGACCAGTGTGACAACTACACAGATAATAAACATGTTTTACTTACTCTGCAGTTCTTGAAGAAAGGGCTTCCTCTTGCTCCAAGATGTTCAGTCCCTGTTCAAAATTGGTATCTCTACAAATACAAGAGAATAGCAGTTTATGAATAATTTTCTAAACCAATTGATTGTGGTTTTGTGGTGTTTGAGTATCTATTTTTCCATGGCTAGCATCAGTAAGGCTGTGCATGCCATTTCATTAGACTATTATCTTCAATCCACTACAGTTCACACATTGTTGGGGGTATGGGGCTTTGAATTTCAATACAAATTTTTGTCTGCCCTTTACTGTGGTGTTGAGTGCTAATCTAATTTACAAAAAAACATTCTTACCTCTCAGATAAGTCCCCGTGGATGCTCGATAGCGTTGGCACAGCAGGAAATAGTTGTTTTTTTATATATAGGAGTAGATGTTGTAGCCCCTGATCCGGTTTGGTAACTGGAAACATAGTTATACATATTTACACAAAATGTAACAACATTGTTCATTTCTAATTAAAAATTCTTACAGAGTAAGCTATATTTTTAATCGCATTTCCTTCAAAACACATATGTAGCCCGCTGGCCTTCAATCATTTATCATACAATAAACATCAGATGCTAGCACTACATTTAGAGTTTGGCATTAGACCTACTGCATGTCTGCACGTCTCCAAATCTCAATGCTACATTTGATGTAATGCCAGTATGCACAGAAATATACATAGTCAAGACACGTGCGTGTAACGTTGTGAAAAACATCCGTGGTGACCAGCGTCATTGTTTACAGTAGGCTAACCTTATAGCTTTATAACGCGATGCAAACAGTTCATAGTTAGCTAGCGTATTAGCGCTTAGAATTTGCAAAAAGCCTAATCACGACGGACGCACTAAATTCAACAAATTGTCGCCATGAATACTTCAAAGTGTCATGCATTTACCTGTACATAAGAAACGTTGCCAACTCTTCATCTGTTCTTTCGTTGAGCTCACGAAGCTCCGTCCATCTGTTGAACGACTCTCCGATATAAACTCCACATCTATCTTGCATTAGTCTTTCTGCTAGATGGGCTTTGGAACCATTTAAATTTCTTTTGAGAAGTAGCAGGCAGTCGTAGCTTCTGTCCGTGTGCAGGTTGTTGTTGCAGGGGCGCTCCGGGGTAATGGCGGAGGATACAGGTAGCAGAAACAGAAACACTCTCTGCGGCTGCGCGTGCTCAGTTATCGGGCACGAGCCTACAGCGCGCATGAAGTGTCAATCATCGTCTTACTCGCATTTTATTGGTTAACGCCATCGGCGAGGGGACTCTTGAGTAGTTGCTGAGATCAGAGAAGGAGGGACTTAACAAAAATATAATAATAAATATTTTTACTTACTTTATATCAACACTTAAGGCCAGAAGGTCAATTTTGTACATTTCTTAAAATTTGTAATACATTTAGAAATCCAGACTATCACTTTAACAATAAAGCTGACATAAAGTGATTGTAATAAGATGAGCTTGTAAAAGGGGGCAGATACCATACGATTGCTCTTCTCTCTGCAAACTAACGTGTGTAGAACTCTAAACACACATTTAAGCATTCCATAGTATTAATACTAGCATACACAGCACCAGACCTGCCACTATCCGCGACTGCAACACAGAATGGCTAATGTCGCTGCTCAGTGGCTGCGGTATGGGTGGGTTGTCCCAGCTCCGCTCAGTGATTGATGGATGAACTTTATTTACTTAGCCTACTGTATTTTGTGGAAAAGAAAGACACTTGTGTGGTCGAGTGAGTGGGTGCTGTAACAGTGGAATATGGAGACAGATTGATAGCTCTCTCTCTCTGGGATGGGTTTTTGGGTACAGGGTGAAAACTCAAGGTAAGATTTGAATTAAATATCTCTGTATAGGTACATAACCTTCTGTTTTTCCCATGCTGAAGCATAGACCGGTTCAAGATCAAAAACAATCATTCATATACGCTTGAAAAAATAGATACATAATACTACGGTATGTTACATACAGTAAATGTGTTACATTAATCATGTTTATTATAGCTGGGACAAAATATTGTTGCAATATATCGCAATACGTTGTGGTACGTGTATCATATCGGAAAGCATGTATCACGATACTTTGATTTAGAAAAGTTCAGGATAGTTTTGTTAATTCCACATTTTGTGCTGATGGGTTTAAACAAAAGAGCCTGGACTTCTAAAATGCATTTGCTGTTTGTGCTGTCCAAAATGTGGACAGCACAAACCACCTTGTGTTTTCTTAATAAATTGACTTGGGCTAAAATATTGCAGTTTGTTAAAAATGAGAAATCATAAATGTACTACTTTGTTACTTTGTGCAATAGAATATATTGTATTGCAATATGTATCGTATTGGGCCCTCAGTATCGCGATGCACATTGGATCGCAACAAAAGTGTATTGCGCCAGCCCTAATGTTTATTCAACGTGAATGGATGAGAAAATCAATCCGACTGAGTGATATTGACATTGACAAACTTAATTATGCCTAATCCAATTGTGCACTATTCATTTATGTATTTCATAATAACCAGACCATTTAGCGTTTTTTTTATTATTTTTTTCCCTTTTGAAGTTTCTGAGTCCCTTGGTTGTTGGTGTGTTGGTTTGGCACGCTGTCCCATTCCGCTGACTCCTGCCCCTCAGCCGGAGCTGGAGCTGTGCAGCGGTAAAGGAAACATACGGGGCTAATGAAGCGCGCTGAAAGGCACATATGTCTCTCCCGCTGGCCCCGCCCTCGTCCAGGTGGCTCTATCTGCCGCATGGTGGAGGAGGTGGGACGTCCTGCCGAGGATGACGAGTCCATGAAGGTCAGCGCTTTGGAGGCATACTTTTTTAGGCATTCTGACTCTTTCTTTGAAGGGATTTGAAATTTAGTGCGTGGCCATGTTGCAATGTTTTGCCATGAAGACTTACCTGCAGCTGTATTTAGGCTCAATACCGGACTTCTTTCTAGTAATGTAACACGGAAAGTCCCACTGTGAACAGAATCCCTTTTTCAGGGAAGTCCCGGTCCCAGAGAGTAACCGATTGCACTTTTTTTTTTAGATTCATTCTGAAGTGTCAGTCCGAGCCAATCTAACAGCTTTTTTTGATCAGAGGGAGTTCTTTATAATAATTTAACAGAGTAAAATGTATTCTTAACCATCAATCCATCAATAAATAATTGTTTACACTGTCCAAAATAAAGTCACACACTCTAATATTTGGTTGTAGCGCTTTGATTGCATTACGCATTCACTGTGGCATTGTTTCACTAAGCTTCTGCAAAGTCAATAGTCTCATGCCTCTGATTGCACGGGATCGGTTTGATTTTGATTTGAAAGTTCTTTTAATGGTTTTTAAATGTCTTAATGGTCTTGGTCCTTCTTATCTTTCAGAATTGCTTTTACCTTATGAATCTTCACGGCCCCTTCACTCCACCGGCAGGGGTCTCCTAGTTATTCCTAAAGTCGACAGAAAGACTCACATGCTTAATATTTAAGCACAGGAAAACAGGAAGGCACCAGTTCCTAATGCACACAGGCGGTATTGGGTTTAAAAATGGAGCTGAAAATAGCACTGATCTGGGATGCGAGGTAAAGCAGGTGGGCCTACTGTGCGCATAAGAAAAGGGAACGTTGGTTAAAATGACCTGAATTTCACATTATTGATACGAATATGGTTTCAGTTTATTCAATTAGTGAGTCTACCTCATTCTTATTTACCATCTCCGCTTTATGGTAAATGGTCTCAACTTGTATGGCACTTTTTTTTCCTTCACTAGGCCCACTCACCCATTCACTCTCTCGTTCATACACCAATGAACGCGGTCAGTGTCTTGCCGAAGCACACAACGACAGGGTGCATCTTCTTATAATCTATAAAGCGCTTGGATACAGGACAAAATCTCTTATTGAAAAAACACATTCAAAAAAGATGGGTTTTGAGAAGTGATGTACAAACACTTTATTTCATGGTCTGTATGTTATATACTTTAAATCTTAAGCGCTTCTTATACACTGCCTGAACAAAAAGTGTATGAACGCAACGCTGGATGTTCTGACATTGCAGAAGCTTACTGAAACAATGTCACAGCGAATGCGTGCTGTAAGGCGGTACAACGGAATTAGTATTAGAGCGTAGGACCTTTTTGTTTTTTTGTTCAGGCAGTGTAATATCCAATTATTATAGAAACACAGAACACAAACTAGTGGCTGAAATAGATAAATAAATAAACAGCTGACAAACAATAGGTGTGTAGGTAAATTACATATTTATAACACAATATTACTTTTTTTTTTTTTTTTTTTTTACATCTGACAAATCATGATGTATTTCTGTTCCTCAACTGGCTTCAATTGGACATGTTTTGTGAAAGTGAAAGCAAAATGATCTACCTTTTCTTTGTGTCTTAATTGAATTCATGTCCTTACCACACCAGATAGAGCTACATTTTAGCAGAGTAGCACTTGGGGGGGGCATGCCTTCTTGCTTGCTGCATGGTTGGCACATTCTCCGCTGGATGAGAGGACATTTATGTGATGTCAGCATGCATTAACCTCCGAGAGAAGTCTACGTGGAAACAAACAGGGACACATGTGCCCGGATCGCAGCAGCTCCTCAGGAAGGGCAACACCACATACAGCACAGCCAAGAATAGAAACAACGAAGCAACTCCTCGCCACTGTACACCATTTACAACAGTGTTACAAAAGTATACAGGAAGTAAGATGTGGTATCCAGCATGGGGAATTGCATTGGTATTTTACAATAAAGAAATAAATATAAACAGGCCCATAGCCAGAGTTTAGAAATATTAAGGTCCATATTTTTAGTGGGGGTCCTCCCCCGGAAAATATATTACAATCTGTTGTCTTTTTCCATTTTAACCTGTAAATTGTTGTCGGCAAGTGTGTGCATGTGTGTGTGTGTGTGTGTGTTTGCATAGTTGGAGAAAATAATCCTAACTCTAAAATGGCAGTTAACAGTGTAATCAGTCTTAATAGACAGTGATAAAAATCAGAAAATAGGCTACATTATGATAATCTGTAAATGGAATGAATGTAGTTCACTTAAAAAATAAATAAAGATTAACTAATTTTAAGTGCAATGATTTTTTTCCTTAACAATGTGTTTTTTTCTAAATTCAAGCGCAAAAATGCTTGTTCAATTGGCAGATTTTTGTTGTTGTTACCAACTGAAATCAAGGGCAAATTGACAAATTATACATATTTCTAGATTACTTGCATTGTTTAAAACTATATTATTTTTCATTTTGAATATTTTTTAGGTTTCAGGCTTGTTTACTTTCTTTATATAAACTTTCAGTTAGAAACATACAGTATATTGCCTAATCCACAATGCAATGCTAAATTTTTTTTGCTCTGATTGAATAGATTTACACAAGAAATGCAAGGATCATGTTCAAAAAGATGCTTTTCTCACATGGTAAGGTGCTGCATTTGTCATTATACAACAATGTACAACAGAACTTCCTCTCGATTTGACCCATCCTCCAATGCCGCTGGGGCTACCCGTAAGGAGCAGGGGGCAGCCATGTGTGGCACCTGGGGACCCGTCCAGATGTGGTACTAGGCTGGAGACAACTTTCAGTGGCGACATCTCCACTTAAAGTAGCACTTACAGACAACGAATTTTCCAGTATTGTACATAACCATATTTTGTTTCAGGAGGGACCAAGGCAAAACTAGATTTTTCCATCTTTTTTTAATAATAACTGAACAACATATCCAAAATCCCCAATGAACTTGACTTGTGAAGGTTTGCTGAAGATTAAAAGGGTTCAGATGTAACGATTGGCTGGCCTTCTTTGACGGAGGATATTGAGTTTTGTAAACAAAAGCCGTATTTGCCAGGACAACGACTCTCCCCAGTGAAGTGGATGCTTTAAACACACTAGTGCCCCTGTGTCACTGGTAATGGACAAATGTTTACATTTTCGACGTTACATGTGTGTACAGGTGGTAAACGAGACCAAATAAGTAGTAAGCGGACAGATTTTATTTTGAAATACACCGGATCTTCTTTTCTCACGAGACCTGACTTCCTGTTTGGCTCGTGTTTTTCCATCAGCTTGATCCGTTGGGGCTCCGGTCTCCGGCAAAAATAGACTTCTTGCGGATTCTTTCCGTTGCCGCCGGATGGCCTCGGTAGCCGGACCCGGACTTCGCGGAGCAGTGTGAGTGTGCAACATTGGTTTTAATGACTTTCTAAGATCGCGGACGCCGTACCGGACTTTAACCGGATTTAATGTGAGCCGGGGGTCACTATAACTGGTCAACAGTTGCTAGTGCAATTAACATTGTGTGACCCAAGTGTTTATCTGGACTTATTAACGTAAAACACATAAAGTAAACTGATTGTGACATCACGCGGAGATCCATTAGTGTTCCATTAATTGGCTGATGTTTGAGATGCTAATGAGGAGTTTTGAAAGGCTTCCTCAGCCCAAACTAACCTTTGAAAAGAAATGTATGTATGCCTGTATAGTTTTTCATGTAAGGTAAGGTGTACTTTATCGTCCCTGTAGGCAAATTTGAAAACATTTGACCCATCCTTCAATGCCACAGAGGCAACCTGTAAGGATTGAGAGATTCATGTCAAGCAATTTCTCCTCTCTAGTGCTCAGAAGAGTTGTGTCATCTCCAAACCTCAAGTTATTGATTCTTTCCCTTTCAATTTGTATCTCAGCCTCCCTGCCTGGGCTGATCTCACTACACATTCAGCATGATATTAGAGAGATATGGAGGCCTTTGGGGCCTAGCCAATGATATGGTACAGACAATGTTGGTGATATGGCAGTATTTGGAGTTGTAGACCAGAATTTTTCAAGCTTTGGGCAAGTTCTAAACATGTGTGAGTAGTCTGCAGGACTATGTTTTTGATGAAGGAACAACACTGTGGGAGTAGACAATATCCCTCAATGTTTTAGTTTCCTTGTAACTATGATCTCCAACTGGATCTTGCTTTTGTACGGTGACAGTCATGCGGTGGTTTGCATGTTCTTGCTTGTTTTATGGATTTACATATTGATACTCCCCTCCTGGAACCGCCACCTTAACGTGGTGGAGAGGTTTGAGCACCCGAATGATCCTGGGAGCTCTGGTGTCGGGGGCTTCGTGCCCCTGGTAGGGTCTCCCATGACAAACAGGTCCTAGGTGACGGGTCAGACAAAGAGCGGTTCCCCTTATGAGAGACCAACAGGCCCGGTTAGAACCATGAGGCCGTCCTTCTGTGGACCCACCAACTGAAGGAGGAGCCATAGGGGCTGGTGCAGTGTGATTTGGGCAGCTCCAACAGCTGCCCCCATGACCCGGCAACGGAAAAGTGGAAGAAAATGGATGGATGGACATATTGATACTCACGAAAACTATAATTTATTTAGTAAGTAAGTTAGTAAAGTTTATTTATAAAGCGCTTTTCAGAGATGAAACCAGTCAAGTGCTGTAAGGTGCTGAAAGGTAAAACAAAACAATATACAATGTATACATATATAAAATCAAAGTGACACTACTCTCGTGAAAACCCATCAACCAAAAGCTTTCTTAAATAACCAAGTCTTCAGATCTTTAAAAAAAAAAAGTCAACAGAGTCGGCCAGATGCAGAGACAGGGGCAGGGAGTTCCACAGTCTGAGGGCAACTGAAAAGACAGGTCACCTCGGGTCTTATTTTTAAAATGTATTTATTTATTTGGGCAGTTTATCTGCTCAAAAGGAGTGGGCCGAAGCCAAAGGCTTATACGCGCCCACCCCATATTCCTATAACGGGTCTTGGGGACTACCAAGACCTACCAAGACCTACCAAGACCATCAGGTTCTGGCCAGAGGAGTACGGGCTCAAAAGGTCCTGGGTGGTACTGTGGAGCCTGACCGTTTAAGGCTCTGACAGTCAGCACTAAAATCTTAAAATCAATCCTGAATTTTACTGGGAGCCAATGGAGTGCCGATAAGACGGGAGTGATATGAGACCTTCGAGGGGCACCTGTTAAAAAATGGAAAGACAACAAACCCGCTGAAGCTCAAGCCATGGACTAATCAGCTTAAGCGAGAGTTCTTCGTCCCACCCTTTACTGTATATACTCTCTGCAACTCCATTCATTTTCTACTTTTGTTTCCAAAGTGAGTGGGTGCCGTACCACACTGACGATGTTTCTTTTCCTCAATCTAAACTTTTGTTGCATCCTTTGACAGTTCAGCCCCTTTGTTTACTTCATCTTATGGCTCAATTAGGCCCATTGTCTGCTTCACAGTGCGTGGGCTTGCACTCCTCACGGGGGCATTCGGGTGGCCACTTTCTCACGTAGATGTATCCGCGCGAGAACTATCTATGAGCGTGTCCACCTACCCCTTGCTCTCTCTCTCTCCCACTCACTGGAAAGGCTATACGAGCTTACCCAAGGCATTGCTAATCTGAACTGGTCATGTGTGGACGTTCGTGTGCCGAGAAGCCTCCTCCATGCTTTAGCGCTCTCTCTCTCCCCCGACAGAGCAACGGTGCACGCTGGATTTTAGAAACTAAATTACCCCGACACTCCACACTACCACTGGGAAAGTTACAGGTCAAGGGTGCTGAAAAATAATATCACAAAGGCAAGGAGACAAAATGTTGAATGCCTTTGGAGTCTTAGGGAAGACCAAACAAATAATAATAATACAAAGAAGTATTTGGGAGTGCCTTGCAAAACTACAGCAAGGGAAATTAGAAACATTTGGAAACCTTAAAACATTTGGATATCTTAATCATTTTATATCAGTATACTGCACTGTTTAACCTCTTTACCCCCTCTTTAACCGAGCGCATTTTCTCCAGTTCGGCTTTACCCAAATCCAAAAGCTTCACGACTGGAGAGCAACAGTGTAATGCCTCGTTTGAAAGCTAAGGTCTTCAAAACTGATTGTAACTTTTTACAATCACTCGTGTTTTCTTTCTCTTTTTATATCGCTCCTTTTACGTAGCCTTTTTCATCGCTCTTTTGTTGCCATGTTTCCGTCACCTTTTTGTCGCTCTTCTGTTGCTTTTTTGTTGTGTTTCTGTTGCTTTCCTGGCATGTTTTTGTCGCTCTTTTGTTGCTTTTTTTGTTTACTTTTTTTGTTAGGTTTTCGTCACGTTTTTGTCGCTCTTTTGGCACATTTATGTCGCTACTTTGATGGGGTTTTTTCAAGAAGCTTTTAGATTTGGGTAAAGCCAAACTGGAGATAATGTGCTTGGTTGAGGTGGGGGTAAAGAGGTTAACTAAAGAAAATGACTGTCTGCTCAATAAATAAAAATTAAAAAAAAGCTTGTAATAAATTCCACACCAAGCTCCAGGCTTATTTTTTTGATTATTAAAATAAAAAATAAATAAACAAAAACACAACTGCAGTGCATATAAATGTGACTAGCTCGTGTTCAAGTCTGTCCTATATTTCCACCATAGTACATCTCTTCAGGGAGTGGTCTCCTGCTGGTTCCCAGAGTCAAGACTAAAAAAATAGAAACTATAACACTGGCTAAATTTACATGGAGACCAAAAATCTGATCATAATCTGATTTCTGGAGTTCTCAGATTATTAACGTGGCATGTAAACAGCTTAATCTGATATACATTATCCGATGTTCATATAATCTGATTTCTTTACACGTGTGCATTAACTAGGCCAAATGAATGTCACAAAGACAACAATCAGAAGATTTTACGAAAGTACTCAACTAAAAAACACAAAAGTTATCCATGAAATAAATCTCAAATATGTCTGTGGAGAAAGTACAACGTGTTTCCGACAGCTAAGTGGTTTAGGCTGAATAATACTCCATCCTCAGCGTAGTGAGTTCGAGTCCCAGCAAGCTCCTTTCTCTTCACTCTGTTGAAGTACAATTTGTGCTATTTGTATTTTATTTTACTACTAAAATTACTAAAGAAAATAAGACATTGCTGACTGAGTTTTGAACCCCAGACCTTTTAAGTTACTAAACCTGTGCTGTATCCACTCAGCTACCAAGCACAAGAAGCTTCTGCCACATGGAGTAGTTTGACTCCCAAGTCCAAATATGGAGGCGCAATCATTCTCCACCGGGTTCTGCTGTGGGCCTGACTGAAGGCAGGGCGATATTTCAGTTGCTCTAAAAATCTAAATCTGCACTGGCTCATGTAGAACCCAGAGTTTCGGATTCTCTGATTTCGGAAGAGAATGTGAACGCATCAGATCTGATTATGGGGTTATCGGATTTCTCCAGTTGTCTTATTTTTCTGACCTTGTAAACATAGCCAATAAATGAATGAGAGAAGTCGTGTAAATGTATGGAGAAAGAAAAGTGTAGAAAAATAGAACCCGGGACAAGAGTCGAGAATTAGCTCTAACTGTAAAATCTTTATGTATCGCATCGAACTTTTTTCTTTTTCTTTTTTTTTTTAACTATGTCTGATTGCATTGTCCCTGTTAAATATAAATAAAAATTAATCCGTAGCAGTCATTCTTAAAGGAACAGGCCACTGTTTTTCCATACTGAGGTATGTTCTTACCTGAGCTTAGACGAGTTGATACGTACCTGTCTGGTCTTTGTGTGTGCCCGTGGAAGAGCTTGGTCGTTTCTAACTTCACCCCCGTTTGGAGCCATAGGAATATGCTGGGAGAGGCCAAACGCTAACAATATCTTTGGTCGTTTTGCGTGACTGAGGGCCTGCACAAAGACCAGACAGGTACGCATCAACTCGTCAGGTAAGAACATATCTCAGTATGGAAAAACTGTGGCCTGTTTCTTTAAAAGCCCTATACCTGATTTTGTTTTTATCACAAACAATGAAAGCCGGTGCAAGTAAATAAAATTGTTAGTTGTGATTCAAACTCATACCTAACTTTCATACCACATTTGTAGCATCCCAATCCTTCACAAGGATGGGTTTATAGGCACGTTTCACAACTTTTGTGAAGTGCTCCCAGGTGTTAGCACCAAATGGAAATGCAGGCATGAGTGTCGTTTCCGTGCCACTTAAAAATCAAACATTGGAGTAGTAATACAACATCATTAGACCATGACTTTAGAGTTGATGTAACTCTTTAAAATGCCATAATGACGTAGTTAATAAAGACTTACTCACATCAGGTCATTCCTTGCCCTTGAAAGGACTCCAGCGTATGTGTCCAGGCATGGCCCACTTCTTTCCTGTGGCCAATCCAATCCAACAATCCATCCAATTTATTTATAATGCACTTTAAAAACAACATAGTTGACCAAAGTGCAGAACACAACAGCAAAAATTCACAGTAAAAATTAGGAGCACACAGGTGAAAAGAATACAAGGAATACAAACAGGCAAAGAAGATAAAACCACAAAAGATTCTTAACTCAATTAAAAGCTACAGTAAACAGAAACGTTTTAAGAGCCGACTCAAAAACAGAAAGTGACTGTCTAATGTGCAAGGGCAGTGTATTCCACAATGATGGGCCTGCAACTGAAAAAGCATGATCGTGTCTCAGTTTCCTTTGAGTCCTTGGGACTACTAAAAAAGAGTGGTCTGCCGACCTGAGGCTGCGAGCAGGAGTATAAGGCTGAAGAAGGTCAGACAGATATGAGGGTGCAAGGCCGTGAAGGCATTTAAAAACAAATAAGAGGATTTTAAAGTCAATCCGGCTACGGACAGGGAGCCAGTGTAAGGACTTTAAAACAGGCTTTATGTGCTCACGCTTTTTAGTGCCAGATAGAAGGCGTGCAGCAGCATTTTGGACAAGTTGAAGTCGGGCTAGGGAAGTTTGGTTTAGCCCAATGTACAATGCATTACAATAGTCCAGGCGACTGGTGATAAATGCGTGGATTAAAATCTCAAAGTGGTGCCATGAAAGAACAGGTTTTACTTTAGACAGTTGCCAAATCTGAAGCTAGTTTTTACAACGGAGTTCACCTGAGTGTCAAGTTTAAGATCACAATCTAACCTCACACCAAGATCTGTTACAACAGGCTTCAGATAGTGAGACAGCGCCCCCACATCACCATGGGCAGAGGTAGCTCGACTCGGCCCAAACACAATGACCTCAGTCTTTTTATCATTTAAGAGAAGGAAGTTTAAAGACATCCATTTCTTAATTTTTTCAAAACAATCTAAAAGCTGACATGCACTATAGGTATTATCTCTCTTTAGAGGCATATCAATTTGTGTGTCGTTCGCATAGAGGTGGAAATCAATGCCAATTTTTTTAAAATATTGACCCAAGAGGGAGGAGATACAATGAAAAGAGGAGAGGCCCAAGAATCGATCCCTGAGACACTCCATAAGTAAGACTGGATTCGGAGGACTCAGACGATCCAACACGGATACAGAACTTTCTATCAGCGTCAATGCCGATGCAGTTTTCCAGCCGCGACAGGAGGATGTGGTGGTCCACACTGTCACAGGCTGCAGTTAGGTCCAGCAGGACCAGAATGACATTGTGATCAGAGTCAGGACATCATTAAAAACTCTTAATGAGCTGTCTCAGTGCTACGTCTGGATTTAAAGCCGGACTGGAACACCTCAAGAATGTCATGATCATCTAGGAACTCTTTCAGCTGGCAATAGACCACTTTTTCTAAAATTTTTGAAATAAGTGGGAGCTTAGAAATGGGTCTAACATTTGACAAGTCAGATGTGTCTAAGCCAGGGTTTTTAAGAAGTGGCTGTACCACAGCATGCTTGAAACCTTTCGGTACAACTCCACTTAAAAGGCTGCAATTTATCATTTCTAGCACATGTTGAGCCACAGAAGAAAATATCTCTTTAAACAAACGTGGCGGAATGAGATCATTGGAGATCCAGAAGGCTTCATACTGCGAACAATTTCTTCCAAAAATTCAATGTCACAGGCTCAAATTGATCAAGGAACACAGAGGAACTGACCACCATAGAAGGATCAAATGAAGGAGGGCTAATTTGGGCCCTAGTGCTCTCCACTTTAGTTAAAAAAAAGTTAAAAATTCCTCACATAGTTCCACTGTAGGTTCAACACAAGCTGACTGAGGAGCATTGATAACATTATTTATGGTTTTAAACAACACACGTGGGTTGTTGCGGTTTGACACAATGTCTGAAAAGTGACTCATTTTAGCTGCTTTTACAACTTTTTGATAAGAACGCAGAAGGTCTCTCAATATCTGGAAGGACACTTGTAGTTTGTCTTTTTTCCATCTGCGTCCAGCTTTTCTACATTCACTTCTAGCTGCACGTGTAACGCCATTTAGCCAAGGAGCGCCTCATTTTCACAGGAGCCACAGAGTCCAAAATAGACTGACACGTTGAATTAAAGCATTGCGAAAGTGCCTCCACATCAGCAATGGGACATTCAGGCATAGTATTCACATTTTTAATAAATGCATCTGAAAACTTAGCAGCAGTGGTGGAGTTAACAATACGACAACGTCTAGTGAAAGTACTGGCCTTGGTTGAATGGCAAGATACAGGGAGATCAAAAACAACAGGGCTGTGGTCAGAGAACGTTGCATCACAAACACTTAAATTGGAGACAGTAAACCCATGCGTTAGAACCAAATCAAGTGTGTGCCCGCACTCTTGTGTGACAGAGACAGACTGTATAAGACTGAAAAAAGACTGCTGAGTTAGCGAAACTCACTTGTTTGCAGATTGGAAGCGAGATCCCTAGTCCAGTCTGCCTCAGTCTTCCCCTTGAATTAAAGTATCACATGTAAACCCTGACTTTTTTCACCCAGGGCTGCATATTGACATGTATACGGCATGGAGAGCCACAGGGCCGTGATCAGTGCAGTTCAAACATTCAACTGGGTGTATTTAAGAGAGGTTTAAAAACCTTTATTTAGGCTTGGAACCATAATGTAGCTCTGTCTCACAATAAGTGTTACTTTTTGAGGCTTTAAGTGTGTGCAATTATTAAGATTACATTATAAAGTACCATCTCTGTTGATGTGTGCCAATAAATCAAGAAGCCCGAGGGCCACCAAAAATTGGTCTAAGGGCTGCATTTGGCCCCTGGGCCATACTTTGGACATGCCTGCTCTACTGCATAATATATACACGGTGGGGTGCGGGAATTTCTCTTTTGAAAATTAAATACAAAACTGTACAATGTTTCAGAAATATTTATTATATACATTTAATTTACACAGTTTTGTAATGAATATGTTTTAAATGCCGGCCTCTAATACACTGATTCAGATGCTTTTGAAAGTTTTGGTCCAATCTTCAAAGCATGTTGAATGGTATATTGGCAGTTTGGGTTCAGATGTTATTCTGTAGGTCTTCTGTGGTCGATTATAAACCAGGGATTTGACATCACCAAGAGAAATAACACATGGGGCTTAATCAGGCAAGTGCACAGGCCAGTTTACGTCCGCTCTTTATGTAAGGGATAATGTATAGAACGCCGGTCATTATCGGGAAAATAAGTACAGACAGGGCGAACTGGATCCCGACGCGCAGCGGAGGGGTCCAGTTATTATACGGCTGTTTGCCAACTGTACACACACAAATAAACTGCATACACTTTTATGAAGACAGAAAGGGTTTATTTAATGATTTCCGTGGCAAATAGTTCCCAAAAGTTTGCGCGTTGCTTGGCAACGTTTGTTGATTCCAGGCAGTGTGGCGAGGCTAGTAGCAGCACAGCTAGCTACTTATTGCTAGCCTAGCTACTTAGTTGAAGGTGCAGTTGGAGAGGAGGAATGGTGGTGAATCTCTGGGTAAGTTGAAAGTCGGACTCCCGTTAACTTCACGAGTGATTCCAACTCAACTTCTCTCGCAGGGACGGGGACAGAGATAGTGTCATTTAATGAAGAAAATGTCCCGACATGTCAAGGGCAGCTCCATGTTTACGAGCAGAACGCTTGGTGTTAGAGAATTTGTCCTTAACTTCCATACCAGTCCTCAGTTGCCAGTAAGGCTCCAGGGAGACAGCATCACACCAAGAGAGGATTGGTATGTAAAGTGAGGAGAATGTGTCCTTAATTCACATACCAGTCCTCTCTTGGCGTGATGCTGTCTCCCTGGAGCCAAATTTACAAATTGAGAATTAGGGTAGGCAAGTTATGAATCTGTTGAGAGGGATCCTCCCAACGGGCTCAAAACCTTGTCTTTTAATGCACCACTCAGCATAGGAACATCATCTACAAAATCAGCTGTTAGGGCAGCTGGGTGGGGGTTTGTTGAGGGGAGTTACTGCCCTCTTCAACTGGCCCGTTCTACACCCTGGCTTTTTAATGCACCTCATTATGCAGGGCTTACATCATACTTCACATATAACTCAATTAAACAAATATAATAATAATGATAAATAAACCCGAATTAAATTATATTAAGGATGGTATTGACAACTGGGAAGTAGCAAGATCTCAGAATATAATATGTATTAATGCACCTTTAATAATGATAATTAATGATAATTAAACCCAAATTAAATTATATTGAGGATAGTAATGACAACTGGGAAGTAGCAAGATCTCAGAGTATAATATGTATGAATGCACCTTTATAACATAAAAGTAGCACATTCTTTTGTTCTTTATTTTGCTGTTGTTTTTGTCTTATTCTTCATCATTTATTGTTACTTTGCCCTATGTTCCTTTGTTTATGATTTGCTACCTTGTAAATATTAAATGTAATGTTACTATTTTTATTTTGGGGTGGGCGCTTATAAGCCTTTGGCTTCAGCCCACTCCCTTTGAGCAGGTTAACTGCTCAAACAAATAAATAAACTAAGCCTTATTGGCAACTGAGGACTGGTAAGGAAGTTAAGGAAAATTCGCGCAGCATAGACGGACACCTGAAAATGTCAAACGAGTCGACATTTTCAAGTGTTGAAAAAGTGTCGGTCCTTTCTTTCTTTTGAACACATTTCCCGTTTCCCTGAAGGCACCCACCACCCTCAATAAAATCGATTTGCGATCAGGTACATGGTATCTCTGGGGAATATCAAAGTGACAATGAAACGCAGGCCCTCTCACACCCCGCAGTGACCCTTAACATCGCCACATGGTTTTCAAAAAGGAAGTTCCCAGGTCCCACCATGTACAATGCAAGTCGTGTTATGATTGCCTAAATAACCCCAGATAGGCTTGTGCTGTCTGACGATAATCATTTTGGAAATGGTTTCTATGGTTTCCATGGATGCTTATACAGACGGAAAGATTTATTCAATCTTTGGTCACACAACTTGATGCCACATCAACCATAATTCTTCTACATTATTGTCTGTTATTTGACAACAGAGCTCGGTGCTGGAAGCAAAAATCCCATTCAAAATATTCAAGGATTAAGAGTTTAAAAGAACGACAGAGGCCATTCAGCTATGTGGTAATAGCGTGAATATTTTTAAGAAAGAAGATAGCACATAATTGAAAATACAGCAAAAAGCTTTGAGGTTTATAAAGTTCTGGATGAATCTAAAATTGTGTGTTTTATGTCCATGAGTTACCACATAGCTGACTAGCTGCTATCGTTCTTTTTAACTCTTCATTTTTCTTTTTGTTGAAAAGTCTATAGAGATTTGGAATGAGATTTTGACTTTCAGACACAGAACGCTGTCCACAGTGCACAACATGAATAGCCTGTATGCAGCTGTATTTAGTTTGCTTTTGTGTATGTAACATAAGGTGGTTTAATATCACTTTTAATCCCTTCTAAATCTGTTTTTAGGTGTGCTCTTGTTTGGGATAAATATGGGAGGTGTTAAATACATCTGTGTATTTTAGATAACCATCTTTTTTCTGTTTCAGTCATATCGCACACTAATAAAAATCATAACACACGGCTACACTATGATTCATTTGCTCTAAAATGTACAAATAACCGGTTGTGTAATATATAGCAACACTCACATTTTTAGAGCTGATATTACTTCGACTTTACTTGGTTTCATGTAGCTTATTTCACACACTATAAATAAATCAAAGTGGACACATCACTCTGTAGCTTCAAGACTTTTTCAGAAAGAAACTTATTGACCTCTTTCTCTTTGACACCTTGCTCAAACTGCACACCGGGCATTTCTCCTCATCCTCTTTGGAGATTATCCAGCAGTTGTAGCTGATGAGGAAATGAAAAGAAGTTAGGAGCAAATAAAGAGGAGGGCAGATTTCTAATTAAGCTCCACTGTCGGCTCAACAGGGCTTACAGCCGGGGATAAGAGTATACAACCTTAAGCCTCCGTGTGAGCTGCTACTGTCTGCCCATAATACCTCCTCATACAAACCAATTGTGAGCGGGAAAAGGTCAGGAAATATCTGACACTTGTTATCAGGTTTATAATCCCAGATGAGCCACGAATGGCTTTGTTTTATTATGAACCACACTTGATTATTAAAGTTCCATTGTTTCATTTAAGTGCGATGTTTTAGAAGGGCTAATAAAAAGAAAAAGAAAAAGAAGAATGGCAGCAAGTGACAAGTCACAAAAGCCAAAAGTATTGAGATGATGTAATGTGCTCTGAAAACAACATGCCGAGTGTCCGATACTAATATATTTTAAATTGTGTGTATAGGTTTTAAGCAAATAAACAAATAAATTAAGTTATCTTTCTTAACAAACCTCTACAAACATGTTCCGTAGAGCACATGATTATTGTGTTAGTTTAGCTGTTTATATTTCAGTATTCTCTCAAATGATATTGCTGTGGCATAGAGGCCGGCCGATATAAATGTATGGTATTTTACAATATCGGCTATCGGCCAATATCATGCCGATTATGACTTATTTTTTTGCATTGGAAAGATCACAGTCACAGCCTTATAATGAGCCCTGCCACGTCTTTTTAGTCCTCAGGGGAGCTGAGAAACACCACAGTGAAAATCGGTCACGAGTTTGTTCACCTCGGATCGTATTTTAGATACTGTATCTTATGTTGCAGACTTTTGCTCATAATTTCAGAACCATAAGAGATACAGACCATTTTTTCAATTTTGGAATCTGTCTATTTTGTCTTTTAAACAAGCTCCCTACTAAACAATAACACCCTGAATAATCAGCCCTATGCCTCTATTAAAGCGCCCCTTGCTGGCACAGTTCAACACTGACACATTTTACAGTTTAGAAGACTTTTTAAAAAAAATTGGCCAAACAACATCCTAATAAATCGTCAATTGGCAAAGACCTTAGAAAAAACTATATCATCACAATTACGATACTTGAGGCAAGATTAGCAGGTGCAGAGAAAGACAAATCCAACATAAACGACAAACATCGTGTTCTCTATTGGAACAAAAGCTTTTAGATCAGGGGTGCCCAAAGTGGGACAAATTTGGCCCGCCGAAACAATTCTGTTGGCCCGCCAAAGAGTGACCTACTTTTGCGCTGTATGGTTAATACAATCTCCCATTCATTCCCAATGGTAAATATGGATGCAGTACACTTTATGGCCACCAGCGTCAAATTGGGGGCGCTGTTTCACTCCTTTCACAAAGTTAAGGAAACACTGTTGTGGTGTCTTGGTGTTTATCACAGAGCGTTGTAGCATCAACATTCCCAGTTTTCCAACTTTTATGGCAAAGTTTGTTGACATCAACATAGATCATGTTAAAATTTACTTATAAAGGAATTGATGCTGCACTGACACTTTCAAAATTATCGAATGTGGCATTTTCTTTGAGTTAACAAATGAATGATGTAGGTAATGTAGATACAGGTGTTGTTTTTTAAATTTTACATATTGCTACAATTGTTGATTTTGTTCTACTAAAACTAGGCTTTGCTATAATAAATAAATATAATAAAGTAATTATTATTATTTGGAGTTATATGTGTTTCACGCTTGACATCGCTGTGTTTGGCCCGCGACCCACAGGCACTTTTTCATTTTGGCCCTCGGAGACTAAAAGTTTGGGCACCCCTGTTTTAGATCTTTCAGACACCTTGATGTATACAACCTAAAGTAATGGAGGAAAAGTAACTCAGCCCTGCCTTTCCAAAATATCATAAAAAGTTCCTGTTCTCTCTGACGGTTGATGTGTAGAGTTTGAGGCAGAGGGGCGGGGACTGACTTTTTCGCCGCACATCTTTGAGTCTTTAAATCTTCTCCGGCGGTTATTCGAACGAAAGCTCCCAAAAGCTCCTCCTGAGGTCCTTCATATCCACAAACACTTACCATAGCTTCACTCCGACCAGTGTACCTTGTTATTGAAACCGTTGCACGGCGAAGGGAGCATGAGGAGGGTGTGTGTGAGAGGAGCATTTTTCAACCAAGAAAATGTAAGGTGGTGATGAGGATGTGTTTGACATGACGAATACCTACTTTAAATGAGGCTTTAGTCAACAAGCTAGCTGTTAGCCAGTTTGAATCTGGAGAAAGAGACGGCTTCGACATGTTGAGTTAATGAGTTCGATAAACAATATGCAACCTATAATATTTGTAGTGATGTTGATGACTTTGTTGGTGTCTTTCTGACCGAAACTTGGAAAACTTCTGCTGTTCTCTGTGCTGTATTCATGGAAAACGTTTGAGCAATTGAACCATTTTTTTCTTGATCAGTCATTCTATTGTGTTGATTGTCAGCCAAAGAGATCGCGCAAAGATGCCAACCTACAGGGGCGAAGATCTCCCACCAGAGAAAATGGTCAAGAGAAAACTCATCGATTGTGATGCCATGGTTCGCTCATACTTGACACAGAATGTGTTTGTGAGCTATGCTTGCTCAGCTCTGGATAAGCTGTTGTCATGGCAACACCTGTCCCTCTGGATTATGGAGCTGCCACTGGAGCCAATTCAGCAAAAGGGATTTTTAGCTCCCTGCCGTAACAGCTGAGCATCTTGCATTTTTCTGGCTTCTTTAAATAGTTCAGGAGCAGTGGTATTTCAGTTTGTGTTTTTCTGTTTGTTTATATTGGGGGTCCAAGGGATTTGAAAAAACTCCACAGGCTTTCCATGAGCCTCTCAACCCCACTTTAACGGAGCACATTTTGTCCAGTTCGGTTTTACCCAAAACTTCTTGCAGCCTATAGGCCAGTGTAACGCCTCATTGGAAAGCTTAAGGCCTGCAAAACTGATCCAAGATTTTTACTCATGTTTCCATGCGTTGTTGCTGCGTTGTCATCACTTTTTCGTTGCTCTTTGTCACGTTTTTTTTCCCTTTTTATGACTTTTCTGTTGCATTTTAGTAACTTTGATGTGGTCTTTTTTGTTGCATTTTGTCACGTTTTTCTAGTTTTTGTCACTGTTTTGACGCTTTTTTCAGGAAGCTTTTAGATTTGGGTAATGCCTGGATAATAACTGGAGGTGGGGTTAAGAGGTTAAAGAGGGGGTATTATGTAAAATCGACTTTTTCAAGCTTTATATCATGTTATTATGTCATTTCCTCATTAAACACATGCCTGGAGTGTTGCCTTGGCTCATTCACATATTTTTGAGTAATCAGTAAAAACTTAGACGGCAGCCATTTTAGGTGTAGCTATGCCTCAGTCCTCCTAGGAACGCCCCCACCTCCTTCGTCACCAGCCAAGGCACCAACCACTGCTCCTCAGCTCAGCAGAGCCCCCTCCCCACACAGTAGTGTTGTTTAGATGCCACAGCAGTGTGCTGAAGGGGGCGTGTCGGAAAGCTTCTTAAGAGGCCTCTTTCAAGACGTTCAGTACAGCCATTTTGAGAGAGCAATTTATTCAAGGCAGTTATTTTAATTTACTGCATATACAGACCAACAGAAGGTTACGTCATCATTGTAGTATGCTATAGACTGGTGCTATGTGATTTAAAAAAGCATAATACCCCCTCTTTAAAGAAACAACAATGACAACTAGTCAGCTATAGGGACACAAAACATTCAATTTTGATCTAAAATTATACAGACACAAACGTGATTAAAGCATCTTGCCATATTATATTTTTGTAAAAATATCCCGGAGTAGTTTATTTTGTATTTTGTATTTTGTACAACTATCAGCTTTTGACGATTAGAAAACTCCAGATATGTGGGGGTATTTTCTAGACATTAGTAGTCATAAAAGCTTGAGTGAGGTTCAATATGGTAACATTACCTTGGTACGGGGGAGTTCGGGAGATTTCCAGAAGGGCTGGTCGGTTGAGGTTCGCTGGCCGTGTGATATGCTTGACTGACTCTGCTCTGCGAGGTTCTCGGCTGCTGCAGCTGCCAGCCAACACTGCCTGCTGTCACTACCACCAGATCTGCTGTGATTGATTGGCTGGCCTGTCTCTCTGTTTGTCAGGGAGACTTTTTACATCAACTGACGTTGGTTACTTCTGCGCTGCTGTCTCTGGATTGGCTGTGTGAGAGTCGACGGGAATGTTGTTCCAGACATCATCTGTCTACACAAAATACACTACAAAATGTGACCAGTCACTAGGGACAATAGGGCTAATTGACATCTCATTTAGATAAGCCATACCCCCGTAAATAAATGTCTTGCATGTCTCTTGTCTTGCACAAATTAAGTTGGTTGGATAGTGGATATTCCTCTCTCAAAAACACGCAGACAAACTCCTCTCACATTTGCCAGATTGCAGAATTTGCTGTATATCAAAAACACACATACACACACTAGTGATGCTAGTAGATACTACTTACAGTTTGATGCTTTTGCAGGAAGCTTTTTTTAACGCTGAAGCTGCATGGCCAAAATTGTGTCCTGTCTGAGGAGCAAAGCAGCGTCTCTGTCCCGCTGTCGCTGCTTTGCTAAGGCTCTTCATGAGGAAGCGGCGCCACATAATCCGTAATTAATAAATCCACTTCGCAGTAGTGGATTTGTTTACCCAGTATGTAAATAGACACAAAGTCACGCCCATACTGCGTGCTCAGAACTCTCCGGTTTGAACCTAAAAGTTGACACTTTTAAATATACCATTACTGCTAGCTTAAACATGGAGAGGCTTCTTCGTGACTTCATCTGAACGATTCTGCAAAAAGGCGAAAATCACCAATAAAAATAAAAAACTTCTTTTGCGTTTTTCTCGAAACTTGGGCTACCGACTTGTGTCCCTGGAATCCACGACGCGTCACAAATGAGCTTAAACCAGACGTGGGACGTGAATATTAAAGGAATAGGCCACCGTTTTTACATACTGAGATATGTTCTTACCTTAGCTTAGACGAGTTCATTTGTACCTGTCTGGTCTTCACGTGTGCCTTCTGTAACGTAAACACAGCACAGACGGCGATAGCATTTAGCCTCTCTCTTCTCCTCTATAGCTCCAAACGAGGTGAAGATGGAAGCTACCAAACTCTTCCACGTTTTCCCTATTTAAATATGGTTACATGAAGGATAAAAAGGGGAACTATATTGTAAGGCGTAATAATACCAGGAGTAATTCGGCATTGTGGAGATACAGTATTTTTATATAATGTGGAAGTATTTCTATATTTTGTTATGTTAGACTATAGTGATTTTTATATAACTGTGTGGTGTAATGATTATGTGTTTTGTTGCAGCTGATAGTGAAGCTCTCTGCCTTTTTTACAACTAGGTGTGACATTCCTATGGGGGTTTTATGGTACATTGTTCTACTGTTTGAAGCCCTGGAGCAGGGTGTGAAGGTGGAGAATTTTAGCAAGGACCTTCAGAGAAGCTGATCTGGATCTTGGCTAAACCTGGGAGCAGCATCATGGAGTCAGATTACAGACGAGGAGGGATGAGCCAGGACCTTCTGATTGGCTTCTGATTGGCTTGTTATTTCATGCATATTCATTGATTGTTTTGTGATATAAATGTTCTCTGAGCATAGGGGGAGGCTGCGTTCGAACCGCCCGATGTAAACCAGTGTGTGTGTTTTAGGGACAGAGTAGCGGATCAGATGAACTGTGTTAGAATTGTATCGCTCAGGGAATAAACTTTTGATTGATTTTAATTAACTAAGCCTTTGTAGTTTTTCATCCATTTAAGAACACGACAGCATCCGCACAGTAAAGTGAAGATATCACTGCGCGGATGCCGAATTACTCCTGCTATTATTACGCCTTACAATATAGTTCCCCTTTTTATCCGCTTAGAAAATCCACATTGTTTAATGTTGTGTAATTATACTTTGTAGTGTAACACTTCACGTAGCCATATTTAAATAGGGAAAACATGGAAGAGTTTGGTAGCTTCTATCTTCACCTCGTTTGGAGCTATAGAGGAGAAGAGAGAGGCTAAATACTAACGCCGTCTGTGCTGTGTTTACGTTATGGAAAGCACACGTGAAGACCAGACAGGTACCAATGAACTGGTCTAAGCTAAGGTAAGAACATATCTCAGTATGTAAAAACGGTGGCCTATTCCTGGCTGGAGATAGAGAGTGGACATTTATGATACAGTTTGCAGCAAAACGCAAGTGAAATGTCAACATGCTAATGCCATGCTGCAATATCGGAAATGCTCTAACAATTAAAGATAAGATGCATTATCCATAAAACCGCTGCTGGTGTTTTACAAGCAGCAACTTCCCTCTCTCTTGGTGCAACGGCGGTTTATGCCTTTTCTGCCAACACAGAAAATCTGTTTGGCTCACATTCGTTTTTCACTCTTAAAACCACATACACGCGATTTTAAAATGTCTGTTGAAAATGAGCACCACCCCGGCCCCGTGTGTACCCTTCAAAGCCCTCAACACACACTGTTTAAAGCTCGTCTCTGAGCGGAGCTGCAAATATTAACTGTGGCATATGTTGTCCAGCCCGTGGGGTCACAAGTAACGGCCCGCGTCTGAACCTGGCACCTGTGTGGATCATGAGGGCTACGTAAGCCAAGTTTGCCCCCCCCCCTCCCCCATGTCCATAGCAGCTCGCCTCGCCGCTGGGCCCCGGGAGACCGCACAGTTTGATGAGCATCAGCATAGTGTGCGCGCATGCCCCCATAGGGTTTAATCAGCTTTTGACTTTCAGATAATTCCTCGCCTTAGAAGAAGTGCAATGTAAGTTCGTTTTTTTTTAAATATTCCACACGTTAAGTTCAATCCAAAGTCACAAAACACAAGGGGGATGAATTGATAGTCGGTAACTTGTGTTTCTTTTCACAGCGGAAGGATTCTCAGTCGGTCTATAATTAATCTAAATCTACTTCATCAGTTGCTAGAGTTTGCAAAATCAGCCTTTGACTTTCAAACATCTTCACCCGTATGAAAACAGGCTATTATTCTAATTTTCTTTGGGAGGTTCAAAGAGAAGTCACACAAAGAACCTGAGCTGTTATTGTAGCCACGGCTGCCCAGGGGCTCGCTGACATCACCGGTGGAGGCACATCAAACATCTGGGTAACTTTCCAGGGACAGCATACTGCAGCTCAGGGAAACTTAAACGTTTGGAAGCCTGCGTGAACTAATTGACGGATTATGGTTGTCAGGTCTGTCTCTGTAGGGAGCGGTGGCAGTCACCCTTATGAACCATCTCAGGCCCTGAGAACGTCAGGGAGGGCTCTCCTGCTGGTTCCCAGAGTCAATACTAAACACAGTGAGGCTGCGTTTCAGTTTTCTGTCCATCCATCCATTTTCTTCCGCTTTATCCTGGGCCAGGTCGCGGGGGCAGCAGTCTCAGCAGAGATGCCCAGACTTCCCGATCCACGCACACCTCCTCCAGCTGTTCTAGGGAGACCCCGAGGCGACACCAGCTCGGAGACATAGTTTCTCCAGCGAGGCCTTCTCCCAATAGGGCTCTTCTACCATCTGGGTACTTTCAGTGTGCCGCAGATGCGGAGGTGAAAACAATGGCGGTATTAAACAGCGTTTTTGCCTGTGAGTGACAGATTGTGTTCGATAAATTTAGTTTTTCTCAGTAAATCCTGCCTGAAAGCTGTTGTGCGGTCGGATGTTCCATTTTGTCGGAACTACAGCTTCAATCTTGTTATCTGAGTGAGTTTTATGATTAGAATCGACGTCTGCAGATCTAAACACATTGTGTGGATTATGTTTTAAAGTTTAACGTAACTGTGCCGGACACATCAGGCTCTAAATTCTACCATTTATTTTGCTTTAAACATAAAATAAATTGTTAATCAAATGATTAATGTCATGACATGTGTTAGCTAAGTCATGCTTTAGCTAAATCTAAAGCCTAAAAACTAGACAGAAAGTCACCTAAAAGCTTCTGAAAACATTTTCTCGTCAGCATTACGTTTAACTTAGATCATGATTATTTCCCGTAAGGCGAAACATAAATGCGTGAAATTCTACACAAAGTTACGGTGGATTAGCGACAGACGACCTCTTGGCAGTTTGTACAAACATTAATCGAGACCAATTAAGTCCAATTTCTGTTTATATCAGACTTTTGCCTCAATAGGCAGGTTATCATGGTAATCAAATCACATTTCATCACAATCCGACAATTATTCACCTTAATAAATCCGCTCAAACAACCACCCAATATCAACGATCTCCCATTGTTTTCAATGAAGCGAGAGCGTTGTATTCACCTCCGCCTGATTTGTGATGTAACACCATAGAGCCCATTAGGACATGCCTGGAACACCTCCCGAGGGAGGCAACCAGGAGGCATCCGGAACAGATGCCCGAGCCAACTCAGCTGGCTCCTTTTGACGTGAAGGAGCAGCGACTCCACTCCGAGCTCCTCCCGGGTAACTGGTCTCCTCACCCGATCTCGAAGGGTGCGCCCAGCCACCCTGCGAAGGAAACTGATTTCGGCCGCTTGTATTCACGATCTTGTCCTTTCGGTCATTACCCAGATCTAATGACCAAAGGTGAGGGTGGGAACGTAGATCAATCGTTAATCAAGAGCTTATTAGCACTGACTAGTGTGGTATTATGTACAATTAATAATAATAAAACAATTATAAAATAATATAAATAGTAATAATTTTTAAACAGAATATAAGGTACTGACGCATCAAAGTGTCAACGCATTGCAAGTTTACAGTTATAGTGCAGGTGGTTGATAAAGTGACACTGATACGGAGCTTACTGCATGCGGTTTTGCGTAGAAGTTATTGCACATGAGGTACTTTACAGTAGGCATGTACAGTCTGACAGTGGTGGGGATGACAAACAATAAATATACATGAACTGCTAATAATACAGCACATATTTAAACTTGAAAAGGAGTGTGAGGAAGTACAGGTTATAAGTTCCCACCTACCTGAGTCGCACCGGTGCGACTGCCCTGATCCTCCCCACAACCCCTCGTCAGACAACTCTTATCACTGTAAACTTCATCAGGAAGTGCACAGCTCTAACACAAAGGAGAATTTACTCAGATGAGTAAATTTTAACATCACTACAGTCATGAAAAAGACTCCTCGTTCCAATGCTTCAGAACGGCTTTAGACCATACATAACCTCAGGCACGACGCGGACAACACAGACTTCTAATTTCATGATTTAAGCAAAGTTTGCGCCATGCTAACAACAAACACACATTCATATCAACTTTTTTTTTGGTCCGTAAAAAGCTGCATAGTGCACCATTAAGTGTACACATTTCTTATTTCAAGGACAATTTTTTTTCTCATTTCCAGATTACTTTTTGCATTGTGGAGTGAATGATAGACTGTCCTCCCTTCTCCCTTCCCCTTCCCTTACGTATGCCAGCATGACAACCTTAAAATGAAGCACAAGGCTTCATTTCCCTGAACAAGAAACATGCGGTGTACTGTCTGATAATTTAAGAGACAAGCCGTGTAGTTAATTTTCTGCAATTACTAATGAAATGACAGGGTCTTTCATAATAAATTATCGGAACGAGCATTTTTAGAAAGCACTAATTAGAATCTGCCACAGTTATGCGCGCTATACGGTCACAGCAGAGTACCGTCAGAAATATGTGGCGCTATCGAAGCTAGGAGACAGATTCCTATTAGGCGCATAATTAAAGTGAGCTAAATGTCTATTTTGGTAGCGCGCACATACAGTGTAGTATGTCGTGTTTTATGTCAGGCACAAACTACCACTGAACTGAACTGAACCTTCTATTTCACTTATCGTATCTTAAAATAATACGCTTGTCTATGCATTGATGGACAAACTGGTTGAGCTACATTAAAGGTTACTGTATATCTTTATCGGATAGGACAGCACAGGGTGAAAGAGTGAGGAGACATTTAGAAAACTTACATTACACGACACTATTACCGGAACAGCCGTACCCACTGGTAGGACACTGAATGAAGCTCAAAGGTTTGCAATTGTGTGTATATTTGTATGTCAATGTTCTGAAGTCTAATTCAGGGAAATGGTTCATGGACAAAAGTGTTGATGATAGGGAACTTTGTCAGTTCTTGAACTTTTCCCGCAGCACCGGCTCACTCCCACGCTTCAAATCCGAACTCAAAACTCATCTGTTTAGAAAAGCTTTCTCACTGTGGCCATAACCGCACTGTCCTTTTACCATATATCTGTTCTGCTTGTAATGTGTTTCTTTGACTTAAGGTGACCTATGTTTTCCTTTGCTTCATTCTGGATGTGTTTCTGGGTAAACAGTAATGACCGCTGCTGACTGTGGGACCGAAGATTACGCGTTTTTTATCATGGAGTTCTCGAAAGTGAAAGGATAAGAAGCGGGAAAGCAGGAGATGCCCAATTGCCCATGGATGAAACAGGTGAACAGCACAACATGAGTTGTGTCTCCTTCAGTGTCATCAAGACACTGCTTAGACCCGGACAAAAGGGACTTTAAAAGGGACTTTAAAAGGGACGTGGGAAGCCGTCCTGAAGCTGTTTGATGGACAGCTGCTGTGAGCCGCTCCAGTTCAATGGAATACAGAGGAAAGTCAATAGACTAGCAGGTAACATGTAGCCAACTTTCTTTATAACTCTGCCACCATCCAAATAGCACAATTATAATGTTATCTTAGTAAACAAGCCAGATACACACAGTTGAAAACATTTATAACCCCTTATTGGTGCGCAAACTTCATAATGCGCAAAAGTTTACGCATGCTTCTCAAATGTGTTAATTTCTTGTGTAGTTTTACTCCTCGGAGCCGTGATAAATATGGCATCACCTGTAAAACAAAATCATTAGCATTTTCTCAGCCTCATATTTTGCGCATTTGCACAATTAGGTCCCATGCACTAATTTTGCGCAGCGACCACGTGGTGTTTATTAGACACGCGAATATCAAGTGGGCTGGCTTTTTCCTCTGCTTTAGTACACACAATCAGACCCTATGACATTAAAACTGCTGTTTTCTTTCATTCATTTGTGTTGTGTTAAAGTTGGGGTACCTGATTTTTTGGTGTTGTAGAATACATTCATTTTTGCCACCAGTATGTTGTAAACACAGCAAAACACAGACCTTGTTGTATTGTCTTCACCTAAAGTTTTATTGAGCACTGGATGATAGAAGTTGAATCTAAATCATCTTGGGGGTGGCCGCCCCTGCTTCACTTTGCCACTGCTCACTGCTGTCAACCGGTGTGAAATGTGCATATAGTCAAATTCTTTGAACAATTCGAATACACAGGAGGGATTGTGAGAGCGAGAAACAAGCCCCAGCTTTAAGTTAAAAAACCTGTCACTGTCGGTAGTAATGGCGATACCACATTTGTTGGAATCGATGCAATTTTGGGGTACGTTTTGCGATATATCAATATTGATACTGGTCATTTTGATTGATTGATTGATTTTTTATTTCAAGCTACACAACACTAGCCTGGTGAGACCAGAATGATTCCCCTCTGTATTTTTTTATCCAGCGGGGATCAGTCTGGTCACCCTGCCCTCGTTCGCGGCTTCCGCAAAATCAATCCGTTCACGTGCAATCAGATTCGTTTATTTGCCGTGACGTGTTGTTAGCGAGCAGCGTCACTCACGGGACGCGGAAGTCCCTTCAATAACAATCTACGAACGACGCACGAAAGAGAGAAAGCGTGTCTCCAATCGGCGGTAAATGACCAAAAACACATCGACAGTAGGTGAGTTTCGTGATTCATAATCCTGCGCAAATATTAACGCAAAACCGCTAATAACACCGCATCAATGGCAGACGCCCGCCCTTCGCTGATTGGTTTACTCCGCTTCCTGTTTGCTTGCGTATGTACCGCTGTGGGAAATGAATTTGACGCAACGGTGACCAGACTCACTCGCTGGTACAGCGGTGAGTCTGGATTTTTCCAGGCTAACACAACACAGGCAAAAAAGCCAGAAAAAATATAATAAAAGAAAAAATAATTAACATTCTAGCTCGAAAAGGAGTGGGAAGAAGACAAGCTTATTGACTCCCACCCCTGTTCATACACTTAAATAATAATGTGGTTGCAACAATAACACTGTTTAGTTCTTATTATCTTACAAAATAATTAACAATTAAGTTGGTTACATATTTCAAGTGGGTGAATGCATATACATTTCTAAAACAGGTTATTTATATAATTAAAACATTATATTACTTCATGGACTCAGACCTGAACTTAAACAGCCACATCAAAGCAATAATTTTACCATCTGAAAAACATTGCTAAGATCAGAGGAATAGTGTCAAAACCAGACTTAAAGAGACTCATCCATGCATTTGTCTCCAGCAGGTTAGACTACTGTAACGGCCTGCTCACTGGCCTTTCTAAACCAGCTGTTAGAGCTGCAGTACATCCAGAACGCTGCTGCTCGAGTCCTGACAAGAACCAGGAAATACGACCACATTAGTCCAGTGCTCCGGTCTCTGCACTGGCTTCCTGTCACTCAGAGAATAGAATTTAAAACAGCTCTGCTTGTGTACAAGTCTTTTCATGGTTTAGCACCAAAGTACATCTCTAACATGTTAGAGCCGTATGAACCATCTCGGGCCCTGAGAACTTCAGGGAGGGGTCTCCTGGTGGTTCCCAGAGTCAATAATAAACACGGTGAGGCTGCGTTTCAGTTTCATGCAGCTAAAATCTGGAACAGTCTTCATGAGGATGTGAGACAGGCCTCAACTCTGACAATGTTCAAATCCAGGCTGAAAACAGCTCTTTTTACCCATGCATATGAAAACTGAAAGTATTTTATCTGCACTCTTGCCTTTTACTGTAATTGATTAATTTTATGTTGATGTTTTATTGATTGATTTTATCTGTTTTCTTGTAATTTTCTGCAACTGTGAAGCACTTGCCTTGTGTATGAATTGCGCTCTACAAATAAACTACAATGTCAATGTGAAATTAAATACCTAAACAAAGTTTAAAATGAATACTTGAATAACAAACAGAACCTAAACGTGAATGATATGGATGGCTCAGTTCAATACTCTGCTGCTCTGGAGCGTTTTGGCACAGAACAAAGAAATAAATCGTCCTGTGTTTATAATTGCTGCAGCGCCTTCTTTTTACATATGCAAATTAGTATCAATATTGTTTACCCCTTATAGAAACTTTAAAAAGTAGCCGTTTAATATTGCTTCCCTTCCCTAGCTGTTGCCTGTTTTCCTCCAACTCTCGCAATGCATTGTGGTCTACAGTATATTGACCCGTCTAGTGACCATCGCTGCTCCGTACTTCTCAAGAGTGCATTGAGTGCACTACTTTTTTCTCTCTGGACATTCGGACACCACTGCGTGTGGTGGTGGTGTGACCATGAAATGGTACAGTGTGGACATTTGGACACAGCCCATGTTTGTACACAGTAAGCTCATAACAAGGAGCTCGCCATTCTTGAAGGAAACAAAGCACTATATCAATTCAGCCTAATAGGGCCGTTTAATCTATTTGAGTAGCGCTCATGTGCCGTATATTTCACTCATAGCGCGTATATAGAATCAGGGATTTGAGAGCCGAGCGCTGGGGTTTGATGGATTTTAAAACAATGCACGCTGCTCGATAAACAGTGGACTCGGGAGTACTTAATCTTATGAATATTTCAGGAGCAGATATTAAAAACGTGCTCATGTTGTGCACACGGCTGCTGCTATTTTTAGACGCTCCTTTGACTGCTTCTCATCGCGGCACGTGAGGCGGTGGGAGCGACAAGAGCCGGGGCTGCCGATAACAAGACGGAGAATGAGGAAATGTCAGCGATGACAGCGGCGTCGTATCTCTGAGCATTTTTATAAATATTGTCACCGTGATTAGCGGGGTGAAACATTGGCCTTTTGGCTTTCAGTCACGGCCAGCACTGCTATATTAATGCTTCTCTTCTTGGTGTCAGGGAAGTTCTTTTGTTTTCCTTTTCTTGCCCGTGCGGCTATTTATAGAGTAGTACAGTCACGTAGCATGGAACAAACTTGAAAGGAAATTGAAAAAGGCTGGCGAGCGGTGCGCAGAGGTGGTGGCACTTCAAATCACTGTTGCTCGAGTAAATCTGGTCGCCATAACGATTACTTCAGTGGCGGTGGCAGTAGCGCCGGTCTAAGCATTCTGGGACTCAGTAGTGTATTATGTATGTTGGGCAAAACAAAGCAAAAGCAATTGAACCTGGGATTATATCGTAAAATAATTCAAGAATGGGGAATTTACAGGAGACATTTTGAGCTTGTGTCTTCTGGAGAACAATATTGTACTTCATTCACGCTAGTTTGAATAATTTTGTTTATATAGCGCCTCTCTACCTTTATCAGGCCCAAAGCGCTTTATAGAAGGAACCAGTCACCCATTCACACTCTCATTCATACACCAGTGACAGACACTGGAGGCAAGGTGGGTGAAGTGTCTTGCCCAAGGACACAGCGACAGTGACTAGCTGCGTAACTGAGCGAAAAAGTCTGATCTATTTTCTATGATGTCATAAATTGTGTGAAACAAAACATAAAATCATGGGATATTTATAAAGAAAATGTCCCAAAAATGGAAGAAAATACGGAAAAACGAAATAATTCTAAAGAACATGGTGCACAAAACCTCATCTGTTGTCAAGGTCAATATGAAGCATTTGCTGCTGTAACATTTACTCACAGTGGAAAAAGTAACAATTCAGACCTGCCAACTTTGAAAAAATGTTAGTCCAAGTCCAAAAAAACAACAACCCTGTGAACACGGGGGGTGATGAACATGTGAAGAAGCAAGCCGGATATGTTGACGCAAGGCAATCTCTCCCGATAACTGTCAAGAAATGTTTGTGTTTCCTAAAGAATTCAAAGAGACTATGTTTGGAGAGAGACCCCTTGGCGGGGCGTCCGGGGGACCTCCCCCGGGGAAATTTGTATAAATTAAGATGCACTTTCCTGTATTCTGGTACATTTTAAATGACACAATAATAGTTTGAGTTGGTCCCTTTGTATCACTGAAAGTCTCTGTGTAACAAATGGTGCCTTTGGAGGTAATCATGACATTTCAATAGTAACAAGACAACTAAGTATCTAGCGTGATATCACTCAAGTTTTATTATTAAAACACCTGGAACAGAGTGTTGTCGTCTTACGCCATAAACACATACTAGTAAACCATTACTTTTGGACAGTTAGTGCAATCGCACCACCTAACATTGGGATAAAAATATTATTGCATTTTCGATTTTCAAATATAGATTTTAAAACTGTATTGAGTATTTATAGGAATATTGCCCTATACACTTCAGAATATGCCACCCTATACCATACAAAATAAAATGGTATCTTTTTTTTTTTTTTCTGGCTACAGTGGGCTATTAAAAGCTTCATGGTTTAGCATAGTTTAATAGTTGCAAGTTCAAAGAGTGTGTAAACTTTGGTTCCGGTTCAGTAAACTTGCCAACGTTAACATCTCTGATCAGCTCATATCTGTGAGCACCCAATAACCACACAGTCCACCCGGAGAGGTCAGCCCTCTCCTCTCCTCACTGACCGCAACCACGCATTAAATGAGCGCAGAGTGCGCACTGAGCCATGTGCACTTCCCCGGTCAATTTAGCCATAGGATTTAGCTATCCGTTAGCTTTGTAAGTTTTAGCTTGTAGATGCTCTCAGGTTTCACGCGGCTATTGTCAAATATGAAAGCTACAATCATCACAAAACGGCGCTCAGTCTCATGCACAGCTGCGCGCTGTGTCGACGTAACTTTGTTGTTGTTGTGCAGACTGATGCATGAGCCGCTACCGCTAGCTACTAAGTGAAAAGCAGTAAAAGTTCACATGTATACAGCACTATAACTTTCACCTCACCGTGCGATGATACGGTTCATTGCCCTCAGTGGTGTGTCTGTTGGAGCGGGTTAGCGAGTAGACGAGCCGACAGTCAGCCGGTGGATGCGGGCGGCTGTTGCGCTGCCTAGGTGAAGTTGTCACAGGTTTAAAAGGGCAATGGGAGCCTACGTGGTGGTGCAATCAATAAAACAAAATACAGTTTTAAAAAGGAATTAAACAATTAAAGGACTAAAAGAGTAAAAAGGGCTAAAAGGAAGGGTGTGCTTTAAGGTGCCATAGTCGTCAGGTCTCCAGGAGGGGGGTCCGGTCGGCTCCGGGAGACGGAGATGCTACAATGGTCCTCCTCGGGGCATGTAGGCTGGGGGAGCCTGCCGCCGCTGCTCGACCCTGCCGCGCCTGTCCAGGGGACATCCTTGGCCTCGACGTGATGTGCCGTTCTCTCACCGCCATCGCACAGCCCCTCCCGGTGCGTGAGTTCCAGTCCGTCCTGTTTTCGTCGCCTCGTCTACACGGTCTCTTTTCGCGCCCGGCAGCCAGTCCGTCCTCGTTCATGGCGCTTCCTCGTCTGGCACCCTCCTGTGCCTTGTCCGTGCGTCTTCCTCCCGTTCATGCGTTCGTGCGTCGATGCTTCGATTCATCTCTTCTGCTGCTGCTGCTGCTGACATGGGGGCCCACGGAGCATGCCGCCTGGCACTGGCACCCCTGTGCCCTCTCCTCCGTCTAGGGTTGCCAACTGTCCCGTATTAGCCGGGACATCCCGTATATTTATCTAAATAGGATTGTCCCGTACGGGATGTCTTTTGTCCCTTATATTGAGTGTTGAAAGTTTCACACGCGGTCTCTGTAAACACAATGAAGCTAATGAAGCTAATACCGGTGGAATACTCGGATATTATTCAGTTTATGGACGACTCCTCTCCGTGTGTTTATGTACGTAAGCAGGACGCGATGCTCCTCAACTCGGGTGAGTCCATGTTTACACACGGTTCACATCTGTCCGGGTTCACCGCTGTTGTTAACTTTAGCAGGACATAAACGACTCCTTTATGCTCTCATATCATTTGGGTGAATGCATTAGGTAATCTGCTGTTTCATAGTCTGCTGTTTAAATTATGTTTTGGAGCTGTTTGACAGCCGTCTATAGAGTAAACTTTTGCCTTAATGATGGTCTGATGCTCTGGGAATAAGCGTTGTTTGTAATGCTTGTTCCATGGGTATTCGCTGATATGTGGTTACATGCTTCTTTTTAGTCTGACAAGTGGTGGCAAATGCGTTTAGTAGATCTGATAGTAAAAATAAAAAAAGCACGAACACCTTGTGTAACAGCCCCACCTAGAGTTTACATACCAGCCGCCACTGGTATAAGGCTAATTTAAACAGCAGATGTTTGCCTAAAATACACCAGATTGCACAAAATTGTATCTGATTAATCAGATTGTAATTTTCTGGCTGTTGCTGTAACTTTCTTAGAGTATTTCAAACACACGCTCATATAAAGAAGAGTTATTCTGTAAAATAGTTTAAAACTTATTTCTAAAATAAATAAATAAAAAGTAATATTAAACACCTTCTGTTACATGTAATCTACACACATCCTTTCAAATATCGTTCTGAGTCGTCTAGATTAGTCCCACCACCTCCCAAAGTCCATTTTAACCACTGCTAATAAGCATGCTATACCTAACCTTATAGAAAGAAAGTGCTTAACCCGTAAAATATACATACATAAACATAAACAAACATTATTTAAACATAAATAAATAAATAAAAGATCCAACATTGTTTGGATGCATATATGTTAAAAACCTGGTTACAGCAAATGAAAAAAATATCTGTAATTACAACTCACAAGCTCTGAAGTCGTCTTTTGATGTCGTTGTCGCCCCCTCGCCCTGGTCGCCCAAAAGTGTCCCTTATTTTTCTGTTCTCAAGTTGGCAACCCTACCTCCGTCTGTCTTGTAGCTGTCTCTTCCGTTTGCCAAACCGCCTTTTATTCTCCTGCGGCTTGTGTGTCCACTTGGACAATTAACAGGGGCGGGCCAGGGCAACGAGCTGGAGTATAAAATCAACTTTAAAAACATGCACCATAACACCACACTAAGAACAACTTAAAACTAGTCCGCTCGTGCCTGTGACAAAGTGAGCGAGCGCGGGGCAGCGGGGCTCACTCAGCCTGGAGCTGGAGGCCACGGGGAAAGCGGCATATTTGACATAACAGCACCAGTGAACTTTTACAAGCCTAAGCCAGTTTGGTGGGCAATCATTTACGGAAAAAGCACCAAAAAATGTAAGCATTAGTGGCAAGTCCTCATATCGACTTTACGCAGAGAGATTGGCCCTTTTATCGGCGAAAGTGGGGCAGCTGTCATGGTTTGCTAGTGGCACTCACTGCACTGTACTGAGCCCAGGCAAGGCAGGGGGCAGAGTAGTTGGGTGAAAATGATGAAGCGCTCTGATTGGACCCTCGCAGATCACACGCAGATCTCTGCTCAGCGGCAGAAATAACTTCAGTGACAACATCTTCATAATGCGTAGTTTAGACCATGAAATCATACAAGCGTACAAAGAGGTCAAAATGCGTGTCCGCTACGCAAAATGCGTACATGTTGGCAGGTCTGACAATTGTTTTTACTCAAGTAAGAGTACAGATACTTCATTATGATCTTACTCAAGTAAAAGTATAAAGTACTGTATGATTAAACTCCTCTTTAATCAGGGAAGTAGTAATCCGATGTTCAATTGATCTCATTATTTGGGTACGTAGTGTAATCAGAACAGTTAAATCCAGTGTAGTCAGTGTAGTATTGTACTGGCAAATACTGAGAGAAAAATATAACTGCTCAACTCCTCATCTCTAGCTGAGTGAAGCTGAAATAGCAACAGCAGTGATAGAGACCAGACGCTGCACGAACACCTCCACCAATAATCCTCCGGGATCGAGAGTTTGACCGGGAGCAGTATAAGAAAAAAATTAACTGAATCGTTACAGTCTGATACAAGGACAAAAATGTGGATGTTAAAAAACAGTCAAAATGATTTGTTCATTTTCATGTCTTGTAATTTTTTTGCTAATGGTACGTTCTCTTAACAGTTATAGTTTGTTAGGACAAAAATGCAGATGCTACTATAAGTAAGTAAGTAAGTGCTTTATTGTCATTGTACAACTGTACAACGAAATAGTGTTCAGGTGTTAGTCCTGAGCTGCTGCGGCTGAGCCACGCTGCCACTGTGTCAACCTGACCAGCATGACCTTAGAGGTCGTGGAAACTGTAGCACTTGGAAGAAACCTGGCTGGCTGCCCTCTGTCTCCTCTGATCCTCTGAAATGGTGCAGCACCTCCTGGGCTGTTTCAGAGCGTGGTGTCCTGCACTGGTCAGCTCCTCCTCCTCCTTCCTCTTCCTCCCTCCGCTTCACAACAGTCTTTCGCCATCTCTCGTTTGTCCTTTTATGTTTCCTGTAGCTCCTCTTCTGACGCCTCCACTGTGCTGCAGCAGTGGGGACTCTTGGTGCCTCTTCAGTGTCTCAGAAGAAGAAATGTGTAGGTCTCAAATGGTTTAGCTGATAAGCTAGCATTTTGTTTACCTTTAAAAAGCTGCTTTCTTCAGGACCATTTTAGACTCTCAAAGTAAACAAATCCACCAAACCTCCACAAAACACGGCAAAGACATTTTACAGCCTTTGGTTATAAAATGAGTCGTACTCATTTTGTAAAAAAAAAGTACTAAATGAGTACGACAAAAAAAGAAAAAGAAAGAAAGAAGAAAGATACTTACATAATTTTTTTGATTATATCAGTAATGAAATGTATGGTTTGTTTCCATTGACCAA